>JAMPIV010004653.1:0-190000 GCA_024509875.1 Oreohelix idahoensis
AATCGGGCGGATTTTATGCATAATCACACATCACCGACACGACGCCAGAGATACCGACCGACTGAAGAGGAGAGAAGCTGTCACGATTTATTGCTTACCTGAGGGCATCGACCTGCAGCCTACTTCACTAAGTCGAGTCAAACTGGCTTTTAGAATCTTGGAGGGTTTATACGTGTCATAAAAACTGAGATCGTGGGTCGTCAATCCAGCTGCCTGGAACTCCGCAGGAGCATAGAGGTTGTCAGACTCTACATCTTTAGTCCCCCTCAGTCTTGGGTGGGCTAACGAAACGATCACAGCTGGTGTTTTGTGTCAACCAAACCAAGAAGGATAGCACTTCTAAGAGATGAGTACACATTAGTACCATTTCTGTCGGCATTGTGAGCATAGAACTGTCAATGAAGAAAACGTGAATTAGCGTAGCAAGAGACAATAATAAGATCATAGTGGATAAATTATACGTAAATAACAGCATAGCTGATAAACGTTATATCCTTAATTAACAGCACAGCTGATACATGTACTATAACTGAATAACAGCACAGCTGATATAAATTTTGTTCCTATAATTGGAAAACTTGTTGTAATATTTATTTACATATCTATATAAATATAAATATTTGTAAATCATATGTAAACTTACAAATTCATTACATTCCATTTTTCAACATTCACCCTTCAGCACAAGAGTAGATAGTGTATATACTAAATAAATAATAAGGAAATTGTATTTGAAGACTTGTCAATTTTATCATTGTTAAGTAAAATCTGTTTCCTTGTTTTTTTAATATCACAGTTAGTTACACAGCGGAGGTGGCACTTTATGTCGGTCTCCTCTCTACTATTGTTTCGAGATCAGATCATTCACAGCCGTAACTAATTTGTGATACCAGTAGTTCTCTCAGACACTGGGACTTCACCATTTTCTGCAGAAATTCTATTTCTGTAATTGTCAGTACTATACTGATCCAAGAGCCAAATAAAACCTCTCGCCACACTGGGGGCTCGTTCCTGGGATATTTCTGTATATCTTGAGCCATACTTAGTCTATTCATCTATCTACACTCTATCTTGTGCCACCCATAGATAACATAAGAAACAAATTTTTGAAAAAAATTCTATAATAGGATTTTTTATTATTTTCTTAGGAGGAGTACCATTTAGTACTCAGTAAATAGTTGATGCTCACAAAGTTGCACGGAAATTTTTTGTTCATTTAAATTAATTAAGTTTAATTACAATATTTGGAAATAGTAAATATACATACCCTATCTAAGTAACGCCATGGCTGATCTAGTGAAGTTCAGAACTGCGATCATGCAGATGGGTAAGGAATTAAATATGACAGGTGATGCTCTCACTCAGTATGTCACAACAGAAGTGGACAAACACATGGATAGGGAAGAAAGAAAGTTGAAATTAGAGACTGAAGCAAGGAAATTAGAGGCTGATAGAGAAGCAAAGAAATTAGAGGCTGAAGAAAGCGGTTGCAAGCTGAAAGCTGAGAGAGAAGACAAAAGACTGGAAGCTGAAAGCGAAGACAAAATACTGGAAGCAGAGAGAGAAACCAAAAGCTTAGAAATTGAAGCCAAGAAATGGGAGGCTGAAAATGAGGAAAGGAAATTACAAGCAGAGAGAGACCATCAGTTGAGATTAAAAGAGCTTGAAATTCAGGCAAATACTGGCAATAATGGTGGTAGCTCACCTCACTCTGAGAGTAGCTCCAGCCAGAGCACCTCAAGTGGGGCCATGAATTTTCATCTGGACCCATTTGTTGAGAAAGAAGACGCCATTGAGTCGTACCTGGATAGATACGAAAGACTAGCCACTACCTATGGCTTAGTGAAAGAAAAATGGAGTCTTAAACTATCTCAGGGATTGAGAGGTGTGGCCTACGATGTATATTTGAAGCTCTCAAGAGATGACCAGGAAGATTATGAAATCCTGAAGCAGGCACTGCTTGTGAGATATGAAAAGAACTCAGAATCATATAGAAAGAAATTCCGAACAGCTAAACTTCTTCCAGGAGAAAACTATCACCAATTCTCTGCTAGATTGGAAACCTATTTGGAAAAATGGAGTAGTTTAGGAAAGTGTCAGGATCTGAAAGAAATGATAATGATGGAGCAAGTGAAAGAGTCCATGCCTCAAGAAATGAGGAAGTTTATCATGGAACAAGGAGCAGAGAGATTGGAAGATATTGTAACTGTTGCTGAGAGATATCAAGCAGCTCAGGCAGAATTATTAGGAAATAAGAAGAAGCAGGGTGAAAACTTCAAATCATCACAAAACTATACCAAATATGAACAAAAGGACCATACCACAAGGAACAAACAAAGATTTGACCAAAAGGACAAAAACCCTCTAAGATCGGATAAGACACCTTACCGGAAGGAAGGAAAGTGGTGTAAAACTTGTCTAATGAGTAACCACAATACTGCGGACTGCAGAAGGAAGAATCCTCCTCATCATGCTGCATGTCTTACAACAGGGAATCAGGGAAGGAAGGAAATGGCAGTAAGTCAGAAAGACTTCCATCATCCCCCTGTCTGTGAGGAAGTGACCGTGAATGGCACTCAAGTACTGTGTTTATATGACACAGGATTGGACTTTGATTCAGTTGTGTGCTCTTCTCTAGTGAGTCCTGACCAGATAACCACAGAAACAGTGGAAATCAGAGGACCGATCAAGGGAGCAAGAACCATGACACTACCCATAGCTCGAATCAACATAAGATCTCGCTATGTGGAAGGAGAAATCAAAGCAGCAGTGATGGACGACCCTATTTACCCTTTGATTTTGGGGTGTAGGTATGTTTTCCTTGGAGAACCTATAAAACCTGTAGTTATGGCAACAGTCCAGACCAGGGAAAGCTCCAGGAAAATGGAGGAGAATCCTATCAATACTCATCCAGAAGAGATGAAAAAGGCTCAAGCAGCAGACAGCACATTGAAGCCTTGTTTTGGCAAATTGCCTAAAGCACATAACCCTCCAGAGAAAGGAGACTTGTATATGAAGAATGGCCTACTATACAGAAAAGCTGGAACAGGACCTAAAGGGCATGGACAGCTTGTAGTGCCAAAATCTTACAGGGAGAAGGTTATGACGCTAGGACATGCTATACCCTTCAGTGGACATATGGGAATAGGGGCCACTGGACAAAGGATAGCCTGTCACTACTTTTGGCCAGGAATTACAGAGGACATAAAAAGATATGTAAGATCCTGTCCAGAATGCCAAAGAGTAGCTCCTAAGCATAGGACTGCACCAGCAACACTGGGAGAAATGCCTATTATGGGAACCCCTTTTGAACGTGTTGCAGTAGATATTGTTGGACCCCTCACTAGGACCAAGAAGAGAAATGCTTACATCTTAACCTTGGTTGATACTTGCTCTATGTGGGGAGAAGCAGTGGCCATGTCAGCTATAGATTCAAAGCACGTGGCAGAGGCCCTGTTGACAATATTTACCCGATTAGGTTTCCCGCATCAGATATTGACTGACAATGGGTCTCAGTTTAAGGGAAAGCTAACACAAGAAGTATTCAGGATATTTCAAGCCAGGCACTATCATTGTAGTCCCTACCATGCCCAAGGGAACGGTCAAGTAGAGCGGTTCAATGGTACGCTAATTTCAATCCTTAGAAAGCTGGCGAGTGAAAAACCTGATACTTGGGATACATACTTACCCGCTGCACTATTTGCATATAGGGAAGTACCCCACAATTCAACTGGATTGGCTCCAGCTACATTGTTGTTTGGAAGACCAATAAAAGGTCCACTGGAAGCATTGCTGCGGACATGGACTGATGAAAAGGCAGAGGAAACAGTGACTTCCTCATACCAGTACGTCAACGAGTTGACATCTCGATTGAAAGCAGGTTGGAAACTGGCCAATGATAACTTAAGACAGGCCAGGAGGAAGCATGCTGCGTACTACAACAAAAAAGCAAAGGATAGGGAACTGGAGGTGGGTGAAAAGGTGTTATTACTGTTGCCAAGCAGCAATAATAAATTGCAGATTGGATGGCAGGGACCCTATGTCATACTGGAGAAACTTTCCAGGACCAATTATAAGATTGACAAGAAAGGAAAGGAGAAGGTATATCATGTCAATCTTCTTAAAAAATACTATGACAAGGAATCATCAGAAGTTGCACATATCATGACCCTAGCCATTGCAACAGAAATGCACGGTGAACCACTTCACTCTATGGAGTATCCACTCACAACTACAGAGGATTATGTTCAAGTAAATATTAGTGAACATTTAACTCCAGAGCAGAAGAAGAGGGTTCAGAAAGTGTTGGAAACCCATGCTGATGTGCTCACAGATAAGCCAGGTCGTACGAATCTGTTAGAGTACGACATGAAGGTTACCGACCCTACCCCAGTATGCATGAGAACATACCCTATACCCTATGCGAAAGCCCAAGCACTAAGGGAGGAAGTTGATTATCTGTTGAAGGAGAAAATTATCTCGAAGTCAGACTCTCCCTATAGCTCAAGTGTGGTGCTATTGAGAAAACCGAGTGGTGAACACAGGTTATGTATTGACTACCGGAAGCTTAATGCGATCACAGAATCTCAGGTGGACCCATTACCTGACACCAACCAGCTGTTCTCTACACTGAGTA
Organism: Oreohelix idahoensis; assembly: GCA_024509875.1. NCBI lineage: Eukaryota > Metazoa > Mollusca > Gastropoda > Stylommatophora > Oreohelicidae > Oreohelix > Oreohelix idahoensis. The sequence continues at coordinate 4,637 of JAMPIV010004653.1, forward strand.
AGGCTAGGTATTTATCGAAGGTAGATCTAAGCAAGGGATACTACCAAATACCAGTGAAACCAGAAGTTAGGAAAATGCTGGCATTTAGTACATCAGACGGACACTACGAGTTTAATGTACTACCCTTTGGGCTGAAAAATGCTCCAGTATCTTTTCAAGAATGATGAGGAAATTATTGGAACCTCTACAAAATCCCCATATCACTAACTTTATGGATGACATTCTTGTTGCTACAAACACATTTGAAGAGCATATAGTAGCGCTCTCCATGTTGTTTGACAGACTGAGAGCCACTGGATTGACTGCACGTCCAACCAAGTGCTATATCGGTTGTAAGGAGTTGGAATTCTTAGGTCACACTATTTCTACAGGTCATATGTCTCCTGACCCAAAGAATATAATGAAGTTAAAGAAGGCACCCAGACCTCAAACGAAGAAAGATGTGAGATCATTCGTGTCATTATGTGGGTTCTATCAGAAGTACATACCCCACTTTAACTCTCTGTGTGCACCATTAACTAACTTAACGAAGAAAGGACAGCCTGACAAAATCCAATGGAATGCTGATTGTGAAAAAGCTTACACAGAGCTAAAAGCAAAACTCACCAGCAAACCCATCCTTACACTACCCGATATCACACAGGAATTTGTATTAAGGACGGACGCTAGCAGTATAGGTATTGGTGCAACTCTCTTGCAGAAATCAAAAGCCCAGCCGGAGGAACTTTTACCAGTCGCCTACGCCAGTAGGAAGCTGAATGCAGCTGAGTTGAACTACTCGACCATAGAGAAAGAATGTTTAGCTCTAATTTGGTCCATCAACAAATTTTCACCTTATCTGTATGGGACACACTTCATTGTCCAAAGCGATCACCAACCTTTAACATTCTTGGCTGCATCTAAAAAGTTAAATTCGAGATTGTTAAGGTGGAGTCTGCTTCTGGCGCCTTATTCCTTTACCGTGAATTACATTCCGGGAAGAGACAATGTAGGAGCTGATTTTTTAAGTCGACACCCTAGTACTCTGGAAGGACAGACGCAAAAGGATTAACCACAGCAGGGGTTTACACGTCAGCTATGACAAGTCACAGCTAGGAAAGGAGGGGGCTATGTCGTGAAACGAGTGTAACCCACTACTTTGTTAATCACTATGTCGAGATACAGATTTGCTTCAACCAATCAACGAGCAACGTTCACCAGTCTCTGAGACAGAATAAATTAACGGCCATCATGTTCACGCAAGATGGCGGATTAAAACTGAATAAAATTAGGCTGTATGAGACCAGGTACCAAACCAGAGGAAACCAATCATTTTGCTCCGCCAGGAACCAACCAAAAGCTTTCCTTAAGCATTTACCTACCTATATAATCGGGCGGATTTTATGCATAATCACACAACACCGACCGACGAAACGCCAGAGATACCGACCGACTGAAGAGGAAGAAGCTGTCACCTTGATTTATTGCTTACCTGAGGGCATCGACCTGCAACCTACTTCACTAGTCGAGTCAAAACTGGCCTTTTTTAAATCTTGGAGGTTTATACGTGTCCATAAAAACTGAGATCGGGTTCGTCAATCCGCTGCCTGGAACTTCCGCAGGAGCATAGAGGTTGTCAGACTCTACATCTTTAGTCCCCCTCAGTCTTGGGTGGGCTAAAGAAACGATCAACAGCTGGTGTTTGGGTCAACCAAACCAAGAAAGACAGAACTTCTAAGAGATGAGTACACCTTAGTACCATTTCTGTCAGCATTGTGAGCAAAATCTAAGTCAATGAAGAAAACGTGAATTAGCGTAGCAAGAGACAATAATAATATCATAGTGGATAAAATATACGTAAATAACAGCATAGCTGATAAACGTTATATACTTTAATTAACAGCACAGCTGATACATGTACTATAAATGAATAACAGCACAGCTGATATAAATTTTGTTCCTATAATTGGAAAACTTGTTGTAATATTTATTTACATATCTATATAAATATAAATATTTGTACATCATATGTAAACTTACAAATTCATTACATTCCATTTTTCAACATTCACCCTTCAGCACAAGAGTAGATAGTGTATATACTAAATAAATAATAAGGAAATTGTATTTGAAGACTTGTCAACTTTATCATTGTTAAGCAAAATCTGTTTCCTTGTTTTTTTAATATCACAGTTAGTTACACAGCGGAGGTGGCACTTTATGTCGGTCTCCTCTCTACTATTGTTTCGAGATCAGATCATTCACAGCCGTAACTAATTTGTGATACCAGTAGTCCTCTCAGACACTGGGACTTCACCATTTTCTGCAGAAATTCTATTTCTGTAATTGTCAGTAATATACTGAGCCAAATAAAACCTCTCGCCACAAAATGACAGAATTACAGTACAGCATCACACCAGGTAGTCCTTGTTCTTGAATCCCCAGGGTAAGAAAGGCAGAGGACGACTGTGATGAAGTAATGAGACTCTGTTTTTCAAATGGCCCATGTCTTTTCTCCTTGCATTATTCTTACTATTTCTAGGAGGGATTACAGGTAATCCACGCCATGGTTCTTCTCCTTCTATTACTTTCGCTTTTGTCAGTTTTTTTCAGAAGGAGGGACTACGATGGAGTTTTATTTTATCTGCATTATATTTCTTCTCTATGAATAGTAGGTGGTGTTTAGTGTTGTTTTGTAGGGAATTGTTGCAGTATTTTTCTAGAGGGAGTTGAGTGGTGGGAGAACTGATTTTGGGCATGATTAATTGGTATGATGGTGAATAACGGGAATAGAGCAGGGGAGTTAAGTGTTAAAGACTTGGGTGTTAAATGTTAAAGTAAGGGAGTTATTTGTTATATAGGAATATATTATTGATGTGTTGTTCAGCTGTGCATTTTTCTATTGTCTACAGCGGGTAGCGGCACAGTGGGATAGAGCGAAATTTGGCACCATAAATTTCCCCACAGCAATGGTTGGCATCTCAGACAAATCAGAGTTTTGAGATTTTGCCAGAGGCGGACGAAGAATAGAAAATACATTTTCCCAAGGCAGGGGAAGACATTTCGCCAGTGGAATAGGATTTGTTGGATAAATCCTGAGCTCTGATGCTCGATCTTGTTACACACGCAAATTGGCAGGCTGCCAGCATTGTCGTAATTATTTCGCTTCGTCCCGGTCATAATAAAACTGAAGGCCCTGAACCCAGAGAGGGGTAACCGGGCAGATGAATCCAGATGTGTTAGTAGGAACCAGCTACAGGTTCCAGTCCAGAATCCAGTGGGTTCTTTTTATACCGTAGTCGTCCATATCAGAATTTGTGGAGAGCAACAGGGTTAAAATCCTCTCTACAGGTGGTAGACCAGAAAGATAGAACTGAGACATAGTTGTGTATAGATCATAGTAGAGGACAGCTGCTGAAGTTAGGGATGCAGTTAGTGTGTAGCAGTGTTCAGGAGATTTAAGAATAGGCTGTGTAGTATCATAGCTTTTGCTGAGATTGTGTAGACAGTTCATAGGAGTTCCAGCTGAACAGTGGAAATTAGAGTTTAATTTAGAATAGATAGTTGGTGTAGTGGCTCGACGTCCGAGACCCCACCAAGTTCAGTGTGGTTTGTGTGTAATCTTAACTTCTTTTTCCCATACAGGTGGAAATTGTGGGTGAAGGGTTTGGTTGATGTAAAATCATTGTAACTGTACTTGATTTATTTTTCCAGGTGTGCACACACACACTTTATTTCTTTGACATGTATTTGAGTTTTCTATGTGTAAATAAAAACTTGTACATTATAGTATGGATCAGTCACTTTTAGTACGTATAGTAGCTATATGTTGTCTGTATCGTGGTGTATGTGAATCACAATTTAACCTTATCCCCTTAGGGTAGTTAGAGGTAGTTGAAGCTATAGCGATCTAAGACGTCCAGAGTGACGAGGGAAGAGTCAAATCTAGGTTCTCACCCTCGGGGCCAATAATTTCAATTTGTCACATTTCACTATCATTTTCATCTAAATCTATCTTTTCAGTCTTTCTTCTCACTAGTGTCTTGTCACTATATGTAGACAGCCTCTAGTCTTAAATCCACTTCGTGACAACGACCAAAGAACACATGGAGAAGAGAACAGGAGACATACATGAAGGGGATGAAGATATGGAAAGACCTTGACCTTATGATACAGGATAGAAAGACTTGGCATAAGTCTGTTGAAGGCCTTTGCTCCTTGGGGAGTTGAAAGGTGATGAAGGAAGTCCATTGGTAAACTGGCACACCATATTATATGGCAACACGCAGAAAATGCTAAAGAAGCAGTTTCACCTTCATCGTTACAAGATGACAGTTCCAGAATCGGACAACAGAGACAACGTCAGATAGGCAGAGTATTACTGATGGTTCAGAAAGTTCATTATCGCTCCTACAGAGGAAATTCTGGTTGTCACATTTTATTTGGATAAGGCATGGTTTTACTTAGCCAGTTGCGTTAATAGATAAAGCAGCCACTTTAGGTCGCGAAGTAATCCACACGCAATACACAAGACACTATTATATGATCAGAAGGTTGATGCGTGGTGCAAGATTTCTTAAAACAGGATAATAGGCCCTATATTCTTCTACGACACCATCAAGGTGAAAGGTTAATGTGATATTAATTCTGGACACATTCATTAGGCATTTAACTCTGGATTAAATTTTCTGTGGCAAATTTCCATCAAAATAGCTGCTGCACACACAGTACATGTCCCCATGGAATTTCTTCACAATGTTTTCAGAGATTAATTTCAAAATACATTTGGTCATCACAGTCACTCGATCTAACACCCCCTGATTTTCATATGTGAAGAGCAATGTCTACAAGCGTGTGAAGGCCATTTCCAACACCTATTGTAACAAAAATGTACTTGATTACCATATATACTCGAATATAAGCTGAGACTTGTTCCCTTTTTTGACCTTAAAGAAAAACATTTTTGCAAGGAAACTGTACAACCAAAAAGGTTGTTGGACGCCATTAGGATTGGACTAGTATTCATTACTTGCCGATTCTTTCAGCGGAGAGTTTTATAGCAGGACTTCTTGTTTTTTAATTCCATTGTCTGCTTTTGATTTTCGTTGAGTGTTGAATTTCTTGCATTGATTAATTCTTTTCGGTTGTTGTTGCGAACAGATTCTTTTATGTGATAGCCTGTTACGCACAGATTCTTTTGGTAGGCATACAAATATAAAGTACCGTGAACTGGGGTGACTTTGCCTATTAAATACTGAAAATGCGAATGTGTTCATACTTGCATTTCTAGAGTTGTTTGCCTTGATTTTTCAACTCTTCATGAAAAAAGACATGTTTGGTGTGATGTTTTTAGTTTTTCTTCCCTCCTAAGCGCTAAGACACGAAAGAAGCAGCCCTGGTGTTCTTGACATCGTTTTTTTTGCTGATTTAGGTGAGTTTGTACTTCTATTTGAATGTGATACAGTTTATTTCCCTATGAACTTTATTCTCATGCATTTCGATGATAAAAAGGTTAATTATTTTTTTGGATAAGCTTTAGTCTCAAGTTTCTTAAATGCTTTCCTTCCACAGTCTGGGGCAAAGTCACCCCATTGATCTAGACTTAATGTGGTCTTAAACTTGCTTTTTAAATGTTGCACAGTTTGGTGTTTATAGATCTTTGTTTTGTTTTTTTCTTCAGATCACCATGCCCAGACATCACAAGAGAAAGCCTGGTAGCAGACACTATAGAGACTATTCTGAAGAAACCTTGCTTAGGCTGTTGAAGAGTGTAAAACAACACCTATAAAAGAAATCTCAAAAATCTACAACATACCATTGAGAACTCTACGGAACAAGGTGAAGGGAGTCCACAAGAAGACACCTGGAGGACAGTCTGCTCTGTCAAGAGAGTTTGAGGAAACACTTGTAAATCACCTAACAACATGTGCAGACTATGGAATGCCCGTTGAAAAAAACGACATTAAACTTCTGGTCAAAGGAATACTAGACAAAGGCAAAATTTCAGTTAACAAATTCAAGAACAATACACCTGGAGATGACTGGGTGAGAGGATTTCTGAAGCGACACCAAGATGTTGTTTGTCAGAGGACATGTCAAAATATAAAGCGATCACGAGCTGAAATAAATCCCAAAGAAATTCAAGGCTACTTTGACAATTTAAAGCTGTCTTTAGAAGGTGTCCATGCAGAGAACATACTTAATTATGATGAAACAAATCTTGCTGATGATCCAGGACAGAAAAAAATGTGTCTTCAAAAGGGGAGTTAAATACCCAGAGAGAGTAATGAATTATTCAAAAGGCAACATCTCCATCATGTTTGCTGGGACAGCTACAGGGGAACTACTTCCACCCTACATCATATACAAGTCAGAGCACCTGTGGCATTCATGGTGTGAAGGTGGCCCATAAGGCACTAGGTTTGGGAGGAGCAAAAATGGGTGGATGGATGGTGCCAATTTTGAAGAATGGTTTCTGAGTGTTGTAGTGCCTTGGGCCAGGAGAAAACATGGTCGCAAAGTAATCATAGGGGACAATTTAAGTTAACACATCAGTGATATACAAGTGTGAAGAACTGAATATTGCTTTCATCCTGCTTCCTCCTAACTCCACAGACAAGTGCCAGCCACTTGATGTGTCTTTTTTTGCTCCTCTCAAAAAATTATGGAGAAAACTGTTGGAGAGTTACAAGCAAAAACACCCATCTTCTGCATCACTAGATAAGAAAGTGTTTCCAGCAATGCTAAATAAATTAATTGAAGGGATGGGTATGAGATCAGCCAACAATTTGATTTCTGGGTTCAGAGCCTGTGGCATTCAACCCCTAGATGCAAACCAAGTGCTGAAAAAGCTGCCAAAGTCAACTGTCACTAGTGACACAAGCAAAGACCCACAAGGTGTTTCAGATGCTGTGCTAAACTATTTGCAGACTTTTAAATACTCGCCCAATTCAAATGGTTGCACAGGAACTGGCAGCAGGCATAAGAGGAAGAAAGTTTCTGTGCCACCAGGGAAATCGGTGAGTACGGAAGACGTGCAGTCTGCTCAGTCTCAATCCTTGACATCTGCACCCCCAGCATCAGCTTCAGCACCTGTTCAGCATCAACCTTCAACATCTGCTCAAGCACTGCAGTTGCAACCTTCGGCATCTGTATCTTCCTCCCGGTCATCACCATCCGAGTTTGAACTCGAGAAAACAGATTCAGATTGTGAAGACATTCCATTTTCTGACACTGATGAGGAGTGGCTCCCACCAACGAAAAAAGCATGTAAAAAACATCTTTTCCCCCCACTATAACAGATGTGTCTTTTTGTAATGCGTCGTAAATGGTTTGATTAATCAGTGAATGTAGAAAAAAATTTACTTGTTTGTATTTTAAGTATTCTTTGAAGCTTTTATATTACTATCAGGTATTGTGCATCTGATTTCCCTACTTTCAGGGTTTTAAAAGTGTTTTTAACTACTGGTACGTTACATGTTTTGTCTTTTTAAATAAAAAATAAGGTATGAAGGCAAAGTCACCCCATTTTTACTTCAGTTGAAATATTTCACAATACCTCTTAAATCATCTCATCCTGGTGAAATTCTGACTTCATTTAAAAATAAAAACAAAGCTTATGTATCCACTCTGTATTTCAGCACCTTTGGGCTATATTTAGTGTTGGTTAATATGCTGTAAATAATCTGTAAAGATGAAATGTAGGCAAAGTCACCCCAGTTCACGGTATATCTATCTGTCTGATGAAAAGTATTTATTGAGAGTCAAAATACTTACTTGTTAATCAAAGGTACGGAACTCTTGATTGGTTCGATGTTATATTCCGTTATATGGGTTATCTTTTCTTGTATCTCAACCTGGCGTACGAATATTAGTTTTACGTCGGTTTGTTCCTTGTTTGAACAGAACAGATTGGTCTTGCTTGAAAAGGTTTATAACCCGAGTTAATGTTTATTCCTCGACTATTTAAGGCGATTTAGTCTTATATCTTTTAATGTCTAACGTCGGCCTATTTTTGAGTTGAACTTTGGGGTCAAGCGCATTCTCTGCGCATGTTTTTTTAGAGAGAGTCGAGAAGAGGCTTCCGTGATGGCGACCTGTGGGTTCTGCACGGACGAAGAAAAGTCCGAAGATTTCGTTTTTTGTGGTTCATTCTGGGGAAGGAGAAGTTTTCTCAGTATGACTATGATGTCCGTTATTCTCCCCAACGGTTATTCTTTACGCCAAGGGATGGCGTGTGCTATTTGCTAGTCTTTTTTTTCTGAACTCAAGGTAAAGCAGAAACATTTACTGAACTTTCCTTAGGCCTAACTAACTATGCAGACATCATACTGTCTGCCGATGTATTTGATTGATTGTACTTAGACGACTCTTCTACTAGCAGCACTATGCATTGGACATATGCAATATTTATCATGGGATATGGAAAGCCCAATATATTATCTGAGTAATGAACGGAGCCTTCACTCTCGTTTAAGACATCTCCAACGTGAGCGACACTCATTGGAGCCAGCGCCATTTTGGATCCCACTTTCGGATTATCGATCAGAGAACAGGAATGCCTTATTACCTGATGGTGATACCAAGACCTATGTTGTATTGAACTCCACTCCTTGTCTATTTAAGATTGTCAGCATAAGAGCCCGCTGAATTTACGGCCTGAAAAACTTAGCCAGAAGAGGTTCTGACAGGGAGCCATTATTGATTATTATTTGTTAACATTAACTGATGCGATTAATCAGTTAAGGCATGAGACGATAGACAACCAGACCTATGTGTTTGCCTACTATCGTTCTATTGTATTCATATGCTATACGAACGCCAATTTGATGTTGTCAGCCATTGTTCAAGTATACGATGATTTTTGTGTCAACCTGTTCCAGTGACTGTAACCGTGCTGTCAGTATGTGTCACATTAAATATATGAAAACGTCTACAGTAGTCTACTTCATTGACTTCCAGCTATGTGTGAGTGAGTGTCCAGTCTACTCGTCAACTCCACAGAACATTCCATCCATTCGCATACCTTGCACTCTCACTCCATGTAAACACTTCCCCTTGCTAGCGTCTCAACGCTTGGCGAGCAAGGTGACTTAGATACACAACACTGTGTCGGTCGAGTTGACCTTTTTCCATCATATGTCCAGTCTTCATCACTCCTAGTATTTACATGCAACACATTACAAAGAGGATTTAATCTTTGCAACACTGGTGACTTCATGTATTCAGCATTCTTCAGTGATAAGAACATAAGAATAATATAATACTACACTTATCAATCTGGTGGCCTGATTTCTGGGTCTAACCTTCGCAGTGTAGCCAGTTAGAAGTAAACTACTGAGTGTTTCCTGACGCCTGATACGACATATGAACACCAGCAGTACAAGTCTCCAGTCTATGTCAGCATTTTTGTCACGTGACCTGTCCTGCCAAGCGAATGCTATAATTAGGTCAGAGGTTGTTTACATCGAGCAGACAGTCTACACATCAGTATTTAATCACATATTTAACTGTGTTAGCAAGAAGTACAGTGCAACTGAAGTGAGAAGTCCTACTTATTATACTTAGGAACTGTCAACGGTGGATCTTCTTGTACTACTCATTGTTGTGTTGAACTTTGTAATATTAAAGGCCATAATTAATTATTTATTTAAGTTACAGTTCATGATATTGAAAACTGTACCATTATATTGTAACAACTGAGCCTTCTTTGCAACACATTCTATTGTATGCTATATGTATTTATGTTTATATGTTTACATGTGATATTGTTGTGTATATTTCTGTGGGCCTGGTTGGGTGGTGACTCCTTTAGCATATACCAGGTAACGCAGGTTTGCTATTGAGAGCGTTTTCTGTAGGGACTCTGCAAATTTCCTTTGCAGAATTTGCTAGCGACTTTTGTTGCTGTATTTGTTTAGTTGTGACAACATGTGTTAGTGTTGTTTTCGTTATTTTTTCGCATTCTTTAGTTTTGTTTTGATTTGTTTGTATCTGTAGGTCTCCTCTTTTCTATTGTTTAGTTTTATACACCATTTATATTTATACACTGTGGTGTCGTGTTTTGTTTCCTCTTTTCACAGATATCATCACATTCTTTGTGATATTTTTCTTTACTTTCCGCTGTTAATTTTAGTTAATTTCTGCGAATGTTTTCGTATTGTTTTTTATTTTTGTTATTGTTTACATTGTTATTGTTTACATTATTTGTTATCATTTACTATTGATAGATTAGGCTGATGCACTATTAGCTGTGTATTACACTGATGATAATTAACTGATGGTCATAGAGTGATGCACTATTAGCTGTGAAGTGCAACTATGATAGAGAATTGGCTGGTGATATTGTAATACAGTTGATAATACAAGTTCTGTACCATAGACTTGTTACCAACAGAGATTGGGTTAATGTGATGTGAATATACAAGTACTTTATTTAAGACTGTTTTCCATTAAGATTGAAATAAGATAGATAATTATTTCAGGTTTTGTGACTCATATTATTAGACAATATGTCTACACTTGATTACTTTATTGAGCAAGGGAAATCCCTTGGCAAGACTGGTGATAAACTGGAAGAATATGCAAATGCTCAATGGGATAAAGCATTGAAGTCTGAAGAAAAAAGATAAAAAGAGGAAAATAAAAGATTACACAGAGAAGCTGAGAATCTCAGACTGCAGTTGCAGGCAGATGAAAGGAAATTCCAGATGGAAATGGAAAAACAAAAAAGAGAAGCTGAGGAGAGAAAAATTCAGCTACAATTAGATGCTGAATATAAAAGACTAGAGAAGGAGGCTGAAAATAAAAGACTAGAGATAGAGGCTGAAAATAAGAGACTAGAGAAAGAGGCTGAAAATAAAAGACTAGAGAAGGAGGCTGAAGAAAGGAAGTTACAAAAAGAGGCTGAAGAGAAAAAGTTACAAAGAGAAGCTGAGGCCGAAGAAAGAAGGTTACAAAGAGAGGCTGATGAGAGAAAAGCAAAAATGGAGCATGAAGAAAAACTCTTAGCTTTAGAGTTGGCGAAAATAAAATTGACAAACATTGGTAATGCTAATGATCCAAATAAGGGGTCATCGTCTGAAAAGGCTAATGCTAACACTTTTAAGATTAAGCTACCAGCATTTAGTCCTTCCAGTGATGACATAACGTTCTATCTGGACAGATTTGAACGATCATGTAGAACACATAACATAGACAAATCTCTATATGTTGATCAATTGTCAAATATACTAAAAGGTGAAGCTCTGAGTATGCTAAGCATGGTAGATGAGCCTGACAAAAACAATTATGAGGTTGTCAGGGCGGCTTTGTTAAAAAAATACCAACTTAACGAAGATGGCTATCGTTTGCAATTTAAAAATATGTTTACAGAAACTGGAGTTGAATTCTCCGAGTTTATTGCAAGAATACGCATTACTTTCTCACGATGGGTTGAACTATCTAAGACGGAAAAAACTTATGAAGCACTTATGGACTTAATACTTAGAGACAAAGTGATGTCGTCTGTCAGTGAGTCTTTTCTTGCTTTCCTTCATGAGCGTAAACCTAAAACCATAAAAGAAATGGAAGAATTCTGTTGCCAATATGTAACTGCGCACCCTCACATAAACATTAGTAACTCTAAGGTGAAAGAAGGTTTGCCAGTTGCTTCGGCAGCACCATATGGGACAAACTTTGTTCGTAAATTCCAGGGTACTCAACAAAATTTTGATAGGAAGAGTAACCGTAATTATGCTCAGAGTTATGGCAATCAATCTCATGGTGCTTCTTCTTCGAAGAACTGGAGACGAGCTGACAGTCCTCGTTATTTTCAACCAAATAATTATAGACATTTCAGAAGAGGCTATAATAATAGAGGCTATTCCTCGCGGAGGCCTCAAAACCAAACTAATAGATGTTCTCATCAATGTGGACATGATAATAATAACTATGGAAACTGGAGTTCAAACCAGGATAACAGTTACAATAGAGAACACAATAACTTCAGAGATAATAATAACTTCAGAGGTAATAATAGTCGCGGTAGATCTCAATATAAAAAAAGAGATATCAACAAGCAAATTCTGTACAAAAAGAAACTCATGGAGCCGGTAATCAGGTTGTTGATAATAACAACTCTAACGCTGTAACATGTTCTGCTTTTGACTTTGGGAGAGCAAACAAATGCCCCCAATGCAGTACTTTGTTCGAACCAACTACCGTAACCACTTTGAGCTGTGGTCACCCTCTACCCGCTATTCCTGCTGCAGTTGCGCATGACGGGAGAGGTTCTCTGATCCTACATAAAGGTCTAGTAAATAATAATCTGGTCTCAGTCCTTTTTGATTCCGGATGCACCACTATTGGTGTTAGACCATCTCTCGTACATCCATCCTGTGCTACAGGAAAAGTAATTAAATGTATCACATTTGGCGGCACTTTAGAGAAGTATTCTACTGCTGTAATCCACATTGCCACTCCTTTCTTTACGAGAGATGTGCGCACATGTCTTCTACCTAATCCTATTGCGGACCTTATTATCGGTCGTATTCATGGAGTTAGGGAATGTACCCCGTAGCAGATTGCTGCTTGGGAAGATCAAAATATGGAAGCTACCAATGCGGTAGTTACAAGAGCACAAGCTCTACAAACACCCGAAACTTCACTGAATAGTGATAATGAAGTTGATAGCCAAGATAGTCACTTAGTAATCACTCGTGACTCTTTCATAAGATTGCAAGAAGAAGATCCTTCTTTAAAAAAATTCTTCGTTCTTGCGAAGAAAGGTGATCCGAATCAGGATACAAATAGAAAATCTTGGATTGCAATGAGAAACGGCGTACTTGTACGTATGGTACAAGATTCGACTACGTCGGCACATTCGCAAATTCTTGTTCCCAAGAGCATGAGAGTCCAAATATTGCAACATGCTCATGACTCGCAATGTGCTGGACATATGGGTTTTTCCCGTACGAAGTCGAGAGTCCTTGCGGCTTTCTTTTGGCCTTTTGTCAATAAGGACATTCGTATTTACTGCCGATCATGCAAGGTATGTCAGGAGGTCAAATCTAGAGGACCACGACATGCTGCGCCTATCCAGGCTGCTGACATTCCTATTCGGCCATTTCAGAAAATGGCCATAGATATTATTGGCCCTTTTAAGGTCAAGTCGGCCAGAGGACATCAGTTTATTCTTACATGTGTTGATATGTGCACACGTTAGCCAGAGGCTATACCTCTTAAGAGCGTTTCTACTGCTGATATCGCAGACGCTCTTTGGCTATTTTCTCGCTTGGGGTTCCCCAGAGAAATATTGTCAGACCATGGCACTCAACTGATATCTGACACTATGTCACAAGTAATGTCTACTCTTCATATTAAAAGATCCCTTAGTAGTATCTATCACCCAATGTCTAATGGGTTAGTTGAGCGTTTGAATAGAACACTCAAGACTTTGCTTGGTAAGATAACTGAAGATCATCCTCAAGATTGGGACAGGGTTTTACCCGCGGCTCTCTTTGCTTATAGAGAGGTCCCTAATGAACACACAGGATTTTCTCCCTTTGAGCTTGTCTTTGGCGCGTGACCGCGCGGCCCTATGTCTTTACTCCACGACCTTATCACTGCCGATGATATTAGCGATGGCACACAATCCTCATATGAGTATGTCATTGCTCTTAGGCAAAAGATCATCGAGGCATGCAAACTAGCAACTTCTTCATCTGAAATTGCTAAAGAAAAGGCAAGGCAGTTTGCAAATAAAAATAGATGTCTACGACAACTTTGTCCGGGTGACAAAGCGTTCGTCCTACTCCCCAGTAGGGAAAATAGACTTCTTATTGCATGGAAAGGTCCGTATGCAATAGTCTCTAGAATTTCCGATGTTGACTGTCCTCGATATTGATGGAAAGCATAAAACTTTCCACATCAACATGCTTTCGGAATTTCATGAACGTCCAGACTATTTGCTGCCTATTTTCCAGGCAACGGATGATGCTCCTGCACCTCACGGTCATTATTCATCCCTGTCAGTCATACAGGATGAGGAAACTACTTTTTCTGATGTCAATCTTCCTCTTCCTGTGGTTCCTCTACACTCTACGGAATCTTGGAAAAACGTTACTGTTTCTCCTAATCTTTCCGCTGAAGAACATCGACAAGTTTCTTTGATGTTACAAACATTTCAGGATGTCCTCACTGACATCCCTGAACACACAAATGTCATAGAACATGACATAATTCTTACTGACAATAATCCAATTAGGGTTAGGCCGTATCCTATTCCTATACACTTTCAGTCGCAAGTGGAAAAGGAATTGGATGAAATGATTCAATTAAATATAATTGAACCATCGACTTCACCATATTCTTCTTCCATGGTCATTGTCCGGAAGAAGGATAAGAACATACGAATTTGCGTTGATTATCGCAAATTGAATCAGGTCACAAAGTTCGACGCTGAACCGATGCCTTTGTTAGAAGATCTACTGATTAGACTTTCTAATTCTAAATTCTTCACTAAACTTGACTTGTCTAAAGGTTATTGGCAAGTGCCTTTAGCAGAGCATGCCAAACCTCTTACTGCTTTTTCTACACCTAGGGGTCTATTTCAATGGAATGTTATGCCTTTCGGCCTTATGAACGCCCCTGCTACTTTCGTTCGCATGATGCGTCGAATTCTTTCACATCGTTCAGATGGCATCACATACTTAGATAATATCTGTCTCTTCAGTGATTCCTGGGAAGATCACTACTTAAGTTTATATGAATTACTGTCGACTCTACGCGAGCATAATTTGACAGCAAAACCCTCTAAAGCCTATGTTGGGTTTAGTGAAATCTCTTTCCTGGGTCATCGTGTTGGTCATGGTCTTTTGAAGACAGAAGACCACAATACTTCGAAAATACTGAACATCTCTGAACCTAAGACGAAAAAACAAGTTCGTAGTCTCTTGGGTTTAGTTCAATTTTATGGGAGATTCATTCCGAATTTATCTTCAATTATGGCACCTCTTTCAACGCTGTTGAAGAAAGGATCGCCTAATCTCGTTCGATGGTCTCAGGAATGCCAGTCTTCCTTGGACCAGATTAAGAATATATTCTCATCTCCTCCCATCTTGAGATTACCTACTCTTGATAGGACTTTTGTTCTTCGGAGTGATGCTTCATCCACTGGGATTGGGGCCACACTTATGCAGGAGTATTCAGAAACTCTGCATCCTGTAATGTACATTTCTAGGAAACTAAATGCGGCAGAGAGGAATTACTCGGTTCTAGACCGTGAGTTGTTGGCTATGGTTTGGTCAATTCTCAAATTACAAAAATTCCTTTTTGGCGTGCATTTCATAGTGGAAACTTACCAAAAAGCTCTTACAGCTATTCAAAGTAAGAACTTGAAGAGTTCGAGATCCACTCGATACGCCATTGCTCTTCAACCTTTTCATTTCTTGGTGCGAGCTATCCGTGGTTCAGAAAATGTGATGGCAGACATTCTGTCTAGATGCCCACAAGATTCCACCTAACTGTTAAATCTTGGACTTCTTAATGTGTCTAACTCTACAACAGTTCTTTTCTATATCAAAATATGTACACATTTGTAATATATGATATAGTGATTGTATAAACATTTAGCGGTTCATTAATTTTTATTCACCGCTAGTCCTTTGTTGATTTTTCTTTTTGTCAATCATGAACTTATGGTACTTAATATGATATTGTGATTGAAATTATTGTATGCATTGTGTCATTGCCAGTATTGTAGTATTAGGTACCACAAAGTGATTTTTGTTTGCATAGAAACACCAGAGAAAACAATGCAGTTTGGAAGCTCTTGGAAAACCATGAAATTGGGTACTTAATTTTTTAAAATCGGACAAAAAATAAAAATGTTACGGCATATTAAAAAGTGTATGTACTTTCGCAAAGTTAAAAAAGTTACATCACACCAACTTCAGAGTGCTCCCGTTTTCTTAAATATAATCTTAGAACCTTCTCTGATAAACAGCATACAGTCTGCAATACACTGATCACATAAAGAAAACTATAGGGCTATATCATGAATAATTATCAATATATTTTAGACTAAATATTGCAAATCATTACCAAAAAATGTAGTATTTTGCATGAACATCAATTTTCACATCATCATATTTCAAAAAATATAAAAGGTATAAGCTTTAAATTTGTACATATTAATCTGCATACTACACAAATACAACCCAATTTTTTTCAGAGGATTTGAACATCTGTTTGTTCTTGTATAATTTTTTAAAATATGTCCAGAGGCCAATTTGTCGCAGGGGAAGAAAAAAATGTAAAAATTAAGATTTTTTTTTTTTAAATACTGTCCATATTTCAATTAAAAAATCATTTGTAGGCAATAATTAACAACATGTAAACAATAATTAACAATATCTAAACGCTATTTTGTGATAAAACAACTGGTTACTAGCATTAAAAAAGGTTTTTTATACCATCGTAGTATGAGTCATATGCAACAGTAAAATTCCAGAAGTGAGTTTTCTTTACATGTATAGAGCATTAAACATACCATTATTATATCATACATGTAGTGCATTGAAAATCACGACGAACCTTAAAACTTGAAAAGTGTACAGCCTGCTTAAATTAAAATGTTTATTAATTAACATGAATACGTGAGTCTGAACTATTTAAAGTGCATTTCATGAAATGCTGTTTATACCCGGTACTAACATATTTATGTTCGAGGTAAGACTATCAACTAGTGCCTGCTAGTCCGGACATTTCAGTACACCGTCAGCTACTAAGTTATGGTATTTTTCCGGTTTCCTAGCCTTGTCTCAATACGTCGACCATTGGCGTTTGGTTTTCCGATATCATTCGCTTTAAGATCATTATTCACCCTATTATGTTGCAAAATAAACCTTCATTTAATTACCAATTAATCAAAACATGCATTTTTTATTCAAATTGGTAACTTTCTTAGCTTTTCAAGCTCTTGAAAAAATTAGATTGTTGTGCGAATGTCTGAAGCGGTGATAACAATTCAATCCACGTTGTTACACAAAAACTGTGCGATCGTGTTAAATTGCTAAATAATATTAAAACTATTGTAAATTTTACATTTGAAGTTCAAAACATTGTTAATAAGTGATATACTTACGTATAGTCAACCTCAAATCAGAAGATGTGATGATGTTTGCACATGAGCCAATAAAAGTGGCGTCTCAATCTTGATGACATCGGGAGTTATGACGGCCGATGGAACAGCCTCGCTGTCTATTTTTCGCTAAATTTCTAGGCCTAGCTTGAGCGATACAGGACTTACTCAAAATCAATTAGCTCCACCAGCAAATATCAGAAGTCTTTAAAATTTCACACGAATAAAGGAAAATGGCTCCCAAATCTTCTCATATATTGCAAACAATTATAACAACATTTAAAATGTCACATCTTGTAAAATTTCAACTTCACTTTGAGAAATCGACGTCTTCCACGTTGTTTTCTACAGCTTGCAATATACCAAATTAAAGATACGCATCTTCCCATCATAATGGTGAAAATAGTATGCAAATCAGACGTTTGCTGGTCAAGCGAAACCCGTTTGAATGAAGCGGGGTGAGGCAAAAACGCCAAGAGTTGGCCGTGCGCCCGGGCAAACTACGCGTAACGTTGCTGTTAGTTTTTATTAGTAAAAAAATACTTCAATAACTTTTATTATTCGGGAATTAATACATTTCAAAAGAGAAGAGGATAATGAATATCGTGATATAAATTTTATTACAATCCGCTTAATAGCAAAGGGACAGCGACGACTTAAACTTGACGAATTTTCCTCAGTTTTCTCAACTTTCGTGCGTTGTCAACCAAAAAAGCGGCCGGTTTGGGGTACCTAGTAGTATACATTGGTGACACCTCCCTGGAAATATTTATACTTAGAGAAATACTTTCTCTGAGATGTTGAGATATATTCTCACCTGTCGATCTATAACTTCGACTGTGCCTTAATTTTCTTTTTGTTTTTCCCGGCGGGGTGTGGTAGTCTGTTTCGAACAGATTCTTTTATGTGATAGCCTGTTACGCACAGATTCTTTTGGTAGGCATACAAATATAAAGTATATCTATCTGTCTGATGAAAAGTATTTATTGAGAGTCAAAATACTTACTTGTTAATCAAAGGTACGGAACTCTTGATTGGTTCAATGTTATATTCCGTTATATGGGTTATCTTTTCTTGTATTTCAACCTGGCATACGAATATTAGTTTTACGTCGACTTGTTCCTTGTTTGAACAGAACAGATTGGTCTTGCTTGAAAAGGTTTATAACCCGAGTTAATGTTTATTCCTTGACTATTTAAGGCGATTTAGTCTTATATCTTTATATCTTTTAATGTCTAACGTCGGCCTATTTTTGAGTTGAACTCTGGGGTCAAGCGCATTCTCTGCGCATGTTTTTTGAGAGAGTCGAGAAGAGGCTTCCGTGATGGCGACCTGTGGGTTCTGCACGGACGAAGAAAAGTCCGAAGATTTCGTCTTTTGTGGTTCATTCTGGGGAAGGAGAAGTTTTCTCAGTACGACTATGATGTCCGTTATTCTCCCCAACGGTTATTTTTTCCGCCAAGGGATGGCGTGTGCTATTTGCTAGTGTTTTTTTTTTTCTGAACTCAAGGTAAAGCAGAAACATTTACTGAACTTTTCTTAGGCCTAACTAACTGTGCAGACATCATACTGTCTGCCGATGTATTTGATTGATTGTACTACTATTTAATTTATATACTGAAAAAATTTTCAAACAGATACAGGAAATACCAGGACTGAACATCAGTGGAAGGTCAATAAACAACCTTGGATATGCAGATGATACCGTGTTGTTAGCTGAAAGCGAACAGGAGTTACAAGAACTAGTGAAGCAAGTGAACAGTATAAGTCATGAATATGGACTCGACATTAATATTGAGAAAACAAAAACTATGATAATTAGCAAAACAGACGATAAGCTCACATTAAAGATAAGTATAAATGGGAAAATCCTGGAACAAAAGTCAAGAGCTACTTATATCTTGGTCATATAATAACAGAAGATGGCAGATGTGAAACAGAAATCAAGAAGAGAATAGGAATGGCCAAAGCTACATTCAACAACATGAAACATATACTGACATCTAAACAGTTATCTCACAAATTAAAACTGAGAATCATAAAGTGTTATACATATTCTGCATTTCTGTATGGTGCAGAAACATGGACGATGAATAAGCATTTGGAAGAAAGAATTGAGGCTCTTGAAATGTGGATATATAGAAGAATGGGGCGTATCTCATGGAAAGAGAAGAAAACAAATAAGGAGGTCCTAGAAAATCTAGGTATGAAAAGAGAACTAATGAGAGAGGTCAAAGTTAGGCAGCTAAAATACTTTGGCCACATAAAAAGGCATAACACCTTGCAGAAGACCATAACAGAAGGGAGAGTTGAAGGCAAACGTGCAAGGGGAAGACAGCGCTATAAGTGGGAAGATAACATCAAGAGATGGACGGGAAAGAGTCTATCAGAGTGTACCACCAAGGCAAGAGACAGAAGACGTTGGAGATCCATTACAGCCAACCTTCGTTGTGGAGATGGCAACTGATGATGACTACGACTCTTCTACTAGCAGCACTATGCATTGGACATATGCAATATTTATCATGGGATATGGAAAGCCCAATATATTATCTGAGTAATGAACGGAGCCTTCACTCTCGTTTAAGACATCTCCAACGTGAGCGACACTCATTGGAGCCAGCGCCATTTTGGATCCCACTTTCGGATTATCGATCAGAGAACAGGAATGCCTTATTACCTGATGGTGATACCAAGACCTATGTTGTATTGAACTCCACTCCTTGTCTATTTAAGATTGTCAGCATAAGAGCCCGCTGAATTTACGGCCTGAAAAACTTAGCCAGAAGAGGTTCTGACAGGGAGCCATTATTGATTATTATTTGTTAACATTAACTGATGCGATTAATCAGTTAAGGCATGAGACGATAGACAACCAGACCTATGTGTTTGCCTACTATCGTTCTATTGTATTCATATGCTATACGAACGCCAATTTGATGTTGTCAGCCATTGTTCAAGTATACGATGATTTTTGTGTCAACCTGTTCCAGTGACTGTAACCGTGCTGTCAGAGTGTGTGTCACATTAAATATATGAAAACGTCTACAGTAGTCTACGTCATTGACTTCCAGCTATGTGTGAGTGAATGTCCAGTCTACTCGTCAACTCCACAGAACATTCCATCCATTCGCGTACCTTGCACTCTCACTCCATGTAAACACTTCCCCTTGCTAGCGCCTCAACGCTTGGCGAGCAAGGTGACTTAGATACACAACACTGCGTCGGTCGAGTTGATCCAGTCTTCATCACTACTAGTATTTACATGCAACACATTACAAAGAGGATTTAATCTTTGCAACACTGGTGACTTCATGTATTCAGCATTCTTCAGTGATAAGAACATAAGAATAATATAATACTACACTTATCAGTTGTGTAGTTTCCTTGCTTTCATCATCTCATCTCAACCCATAACCCGTCATGGGTCGTAGGGGTGCCATGGTGGAAGCATCAGCAGACAGGGTCCTCCACTGCTCTCTATTCTCAGCAATGCGTACAAGTGTGGAGAAACCGTGTCCTGCCCATTCTTTGATGTTATCAGCCCAGGATTTTCTTTGCCTTCCTCTTCTCCGTTTACCTTCGACTGTTCCCTGGAGGATCGTTTTCGAAAGGGAGTCATGACGAGTTACATGCCCAAACCAGGCAAGCTTTCGACGTTTCACTATTGACAAAAGTGGTTCTTGATGGCCTGCATAGGTGTTTATCTTCTCTCTAACATAGACATTTGTTTTGTGCTCTTTATAGCAAATGCGCAAAATTCTTCTGTAACATTTATGCTCGAAAGCCTGAATCCTTCGCTCCGTATCTGCAGTGAGTGTCCAGCCCTCACACCCATACAAGAGAATAGATAATACAAGTGATTTGTATAATTTGATCTTCACAGGAAAACTGATGTTACTTTTCCAGATCACATTCAACCTTGTCATGGCAGCTGAGGCCATCTCAAGTCTTGTCTTGATTTCTTTATTTGATCTTCCATCACTACATATAGTGGACCCGAGATATTTAAAGGTGTTAACTTCTTCTAACGTTTGCCCATTTAACGTAATGTTGGTCGGAACATGTTTCTTATGGCTATTCACCAATATCTTGCTTTTTTCTATATTAATTTATATTTTATTTATATTTCTTTAACACGTCTATATTTCTTGCCCTTGTTGCCTGTTTGTAACTGTGGCTGATGAAGGGTAAAACCCACAACGTCCCGTGTTTCAAGGGTACCTTTAATTTGTAAAACTGATTCAATACTGTTTTATTTGTATATATATATATATATATATATATATATATATATATATATATATATATATATATATATGTGTGTGTGTGTGTGTGTGTGTGTGTGTGTGTATTCTGCCTGGTGTGATGGCACACTGGTAACGGTGCACTGGGATAGGAGACACACAAAATGTCAGGTTTTAGCAGTCGAAGGTCATCCTTTTTTAAAAATCCTCAGGGTAAGAGAAATAGAGTGAGACCAAAGAACCTACGGAGAAGGAAATTAGACACAAGGGCAGTAAGTCTAATTTGCTGAACACTTGTGCTCCATAGGAAGCTGAAGGGTGATAAGTGAATAAATATTTTATTGTTTATTTTTATTAAAAATTTATTTTAATAAATTTGTTACAAATTTAAATTTTTAACAAATGAATTAGATGTGACGTGTTGACATAAATTTGGTGTGTAAAACTGTTTCTAAATATTTTTCTTTACTCTAATATTTGTTTTAAAAAATCCAGTTGTGGGAAAATTGCATTTTATTTTCTGTTCCAATGAAATAGTGTTCTACCTGTTTCTGTAGTATAACTTTTTATTTTAACTAGATTTATTTCGTGAAATTTTTCAGTTGAGCAGATTTCTCTCTTGTAAAATTTGATTTTAACTTAATCTGCATTCGTTTTTCAAAATAATGTGATTTGTTGTGAAGAATTACTTAGACGTAACTTTGCCAGGAACTTCTTGCTTTTCATCATGAGCAGCATAATTCATTTTTATGAATCAGTTAATTTCACGTCTGTAATTTTTAAATATATTTTGTAATTTGTGAAGTCTGGATTATGAAGAATTTCTACCTGATGATGATAAGAAATAATATAGGAGAGCAACAAAGATTGTACGAAAAGTAAGCAGTATATGAGCCATACATTGGGTAGGTGTCATCAAGTAACTGACATTCTTGAAAATCTTCTTTGACCAACAAATATAAAAATGTTTGTGGAAGAAGTACTGTGACAGGTAATAGTACTGCAAAGTTCCATATATGGGCCGGATGGTTTGTTATGAAGATAAAAATGGCATCCATTGGCAGTGATATACAGTACTATAAAGAAACATTATTGAATAATTGATGGGAAGGTTTCTTGTGTGCCCTAAGGACTGTAAATTTGCACATTGTAAACAAAACAGAAACAAATGTGGCTTACATATTAGAAATTCACTGTGATTGTCAAAATCAAAAGTTTCCTCAACTGAAAGTAACATACTGATCCTGACAATTTAGGACTAGTTTTTATAATTTTGTCTGAAATATTTTCATATTTCCTATGTCATATTTCAGCAAAGGTGTAATTCCCAGGTGTCTCTGAAGAGACACGGGAAGAATAGAAGAACTGTTTCCTCAGCCATATCATACAAGGCTACTAAGATGAGGTTATGCATTGGGCTGGAACCTCATCATGTACAAGAAATTGCTTCATAAACAGCTACTGCAACAGCATGTGAATTCGTTATGCAGGCTTCCTGTAAGGACACTTGCTGCAGTAGTGGTTCTGTGAGGGGAATGTTTTCAGCAAGAACTGCTTATTGTCTGATCAGGGATTCTCAAGCAGAGTTAGCACTTTCTCTTGTCTTACTGTTATAACAAATTGTGATAGCTTCAGTGATTGCTTCACTAAAACATTACTAACATATCATTCATTTCCCTTTTTGCTCACTGTGGAGCATAGAACCACCATTGCAACTGGTTTTCTTGCAGGAAACTGGCACCAAACCATTCATATAATCTTGCAGTACTGGTTCATGAACAATCTACTTTTACATGATGAGGTTACTAGCCCAGTGCATAATCTCATATTAGTTGCCTCGTATGACATGCTTGAGAGAGCAGCACTCACTCTTTCTGTGTTTCCTCAAGAGACTTCTATGAACCACATAGATCTGACTAACTCGTGAAAATGTTTATTTGTAAAATTTTGTTAATTTACTAGAAAGTTTCTCCCCCCCCCCCCCCCCCCCCCATATATTAAAACAAAATTATTCATATAATAGTTTGCTGATGCAATATATTTAAAAATTATTTTTACATTTGATAATCACTTCTTTTTTTTCCAATTAAGAATTTAACAAATCAACATCCTCTGTTTTTGATTATTTAAATGATTATGAAAAAAGTAATTGTTTTTACTTTTGTACAAATCCACCGTGAATGTGAATAAACTTTTACATACACACTTAATGCAAATTACATCTTTGAATGTAATCAAATTGTTTGTGAACTCTGTGCCTGTCTATTTGATCTAAACTATTGATTATCAATTTCACAGCAGTCTCATTCATACCAACATTATAAGCATGTTCACTACAGATAGATAGATAAGAATGAGACAATACAAGTTCTGTGATTTAAAAAAAAAAAAATCAAGATTCCAGGCTAAAGTCTTTAAAGGCAATGAAAAAAATACATATAATGATTTATCAGAATGGCTAAGGGAGACTAACTATAATTAATTATCTGGTTTGATGAATTAGAAGTCTTGTCAGGCACAGTTGATGAGTTGCCCTGCCGAGCCCAACAAGCCTTAAGACATACATACAAACAGCTTTAGTTGTATTTTTTAAATAGTAACACAGCACCTGGATAGTATGTGGACAGTTTTCTAGTTATACGCGATGTGCGACCCACATGTCCAATTATTCAATTATTCCCCCTTACATGCCGATCAGTAATAAGAAAATAAGGGGAGATAACTATATTAGTGCATGGTTAGCTAATTTGCATACAGCGCAAAAGCATCTCCCTGGTTGAAGTATATATTGTTTATGATCTCCCTCTTTGAAGTATATACTGTTTATGAAATTCAAAATGACTAAAAATGTTATATGCAGATGCCTCTATAAACTGCAAAACAGTTTGAACTGTGTGTATGTAAATTATGATGTGAGTTATGACAGCATGAACTATGACCAAAGAAATAAGCTTTTCCCCAACTGTGACATGTTTAAAAAGAAATTTGATAGAAACGGAACATGTTTATGTAATTTTAAACAAGAAGAAATGTGTAAGCTTGCGTGACATAATACATTAGAATGGGGGAAAAAAACCCAAAAAAACACACAATCGTAATACGTCTTACAAGGAGAAAGGACAAGAAAAACCTACGTTGCGGCCACAAGGCCTTCGTCAGGGACAGACAAACTAGAGACAGGAGGGAAAAAATATAATAATTCAAAATGACTAATAATAATACATGCACATTCGCTTTATTGAAAAGACATCTTATTCTCAATATCTGACTCTAAAAATCATATTCAAACCATGGCAATATTTAACACACAATATGAGTTGGCACTAATTGTTCAAACTGTAGTTGTTTTAAAACATGTTCCTCAATTATAAAAGAATGTTCAGAATTTCACGCCCTGTAGTTTCCAGGGATTTCTGAAGAAAGAATAGGCTGACCTGACCCACTTCCTGAAGACCACTGATCCTGCTTTGGGCCATCATTGCAGCTCCTGTACAAACTGTCATCATCCAGAAGTTTCACCTCAGGCGTCAGTAGCAGGCCATCTGCCTTACGCTTGCATACACGTCTGTGTATCAAGAACACAGCTGCGATGATCATACAGAATGAGAGGGCAACTGAGGCAGTGATGAGAAGTGTCAATGTCAAACTCGTATTTTCAGTATCTGTTCCATGAGGGGGATCAAAGGTCATGTTCACATTACACATGTTGCCCTGGCAACACTTAAAGAACCCGGCTTCTCCATTTGAATTACAGTTCATTTGGGACTGCTCTATGGAAGCAAAACACTCCCTTGTTATTAACCCTGTCTCTGCATCCTTGCGTATGAAGCATTTTCCTACAGTTCTGCAAACTAGCCCCCCTCGGCATGGAGGATCACATGCACAATTGTACACAGGTTCCAGCAAGTCTGCTGTGAAGTTCATGGTGGATGGCACCTGGTTAACTTCCTTTATAATGGCTACAAGTTTAGGTAGGCAAAGTTTTAATTGGCTGGTTGGGGAGGAATGGGTGGAGCTTCTGCTGAGATAGGCACACCTTCGGTGTCTAGCATTCTCATTTTGATCTCCATGGAAAGAAGAGTTTCAAGATCCTTGTTGACCATCTAATTTCCTAGCAATGGTTCAGATCATCTGTCTACATGTCAGACTCATTCTCTGATGCTGCAGTGAAGCAAAACACATCTGCCTCTTGCTTATATTTGAAAGAAAACACCAGCATGGAACTTGGATTAGTCCTTTTCCCCTTGGCTGAACTTACATGCGGACAATCCTTTCCTGTCTGTAATTTCTGTATATCTGCTATGAGTACTTCATTTGGAAGCTGCTTCAGCAGTAGAATTTCTGACTCACAACAATCATACCATAATGAAGAGCATTGTGGTTAGAGGGCCAGGCGCCAATACCAAAACTTGTCACTGATCCTGTCACTCCGGGCGTTGTACTTGGCAAACCTGGTGCCGGGCATCAGGTAATTGAGTCTCTGCTGCCTGGTCAAATCAAGCATCTCAGGACGTATCTGCTTTGTCACAAGTTCACCATCAATGCTGACACATTCATGAAATGACTCTCCATCAATGGGGGAAAAAAACACTAAACATGAACATGTACATCTACAAATGACCACTAAATTTGTAGGAGCTATTGCCTGAACTACTTCTACTACTTGCATCTACAAATCTTGGAGAAAGCTTCTCCATCTTTTCAACATGACTGCCACTTGTAGACTTGAGCAAGCTGAATAAGTTCTTCTTGACTCGAAGAATGGTAAGTCGGACTTTGGGGTTCTGTGACCAGCATCCAGTCATCAGTTTGGCAACTTCACACATCAGTGGCTCATTTGACCACTTGTTCAGTACTGGCGGCCTCTGTTGCTCTAAGACCACTACTCTTTTCATGTCTTCAAAACTGGGATCTGCTGGTACAAGATCCCAGTACGGTATTCTGTATTCTTCAGCAAATGGGCGTGCCCTCTTTGCTATCTCCCATAACACAAGTCCAAACGCATAAACATCCACACACTTGAACGACTCAAATGATTCTGCATTTAATGTTTCTGCAAGGACTTCTGGAGCCATGTAGCGTTTAGTGCCAACCAGTAATTTCCCTGGTTCTGTATCTGTCATCAAGCTACTGTTCCTGACTGCATGACCAAGATCTCCAATACAGCACTGACCGTTGTTTTTCACAAGGATGTTCTTAGATTTTATATCCCTATGAGCTATTGCTGGCTTCTCATGCTTGCCTGTGCCCTCTTTGATCTCTGTGTGCAGATGTGCTATTCCTATAGCTGCTGAATGAGCAAGTAGAAGCATCTCTTCCATGTCTATATCACTTCGCTGCAAATAATCATACAATGATCCATTGCGATGATACTGCAAGATCAGCCAATTCTGTGTGCATGAAAGGATGCCAACAGTATCAGATGCATAGTATCCTAAAATATTCTCATGATGCAACATTCCTGTATTGTAAATTTCAGTCTCCTGTTTCCAGCTTATCTCATCCAGAGAAGAAAATGTCTTGACAGCCACATCTTCATCTAGCCATTTTCCCCGCCAAACTTCTCCAAATCTGCCTTTGCCGATTCTCTCAATAAGGGTGACCTGTTTCCCAACAGTCCGAGGCACCAGGGTAGGCTGACCTGACCCACTTCCTGAAGACCACTGATCCTGCTTTGGGCCATCATTGCAGCTCCTGTACAAACTGTCATCATCCAGAAGTTTCACCTCAGGCGTCAGTAGCAGGCCATCTGCCTTACGCTTGCGTACACGTCTGTGTATCAAGAACACAGCTGCGATGATCATACAGGATGAGAGGGCAACTGAGGCAGTGATGAGGAGTGTCAATGTCAAACTCGTATTTTCAGTATCTGTTCCATGAGGGGGATCAAAGGTCATGTTCACATTACACATGTTGCCCTGGCAACACTTAAAGAACCCGGCTTCTCCATTTGAATTACAGTTCATTTGGGACTGCTCTATGGAAGCAAAACACTCCCTTGTTATTAACCCTGTCTCTGCATCCTTGCGTATGAAGCATTTTCCTACAGTTCTGCAAACTAGCCCCCCTTGGCATGGAGGATCACATGCACAATTGTACACAGGTTCCAGCAAGTCTGCTGTGAAGTTCATGGTGGATGGCACCTGGTTAACTTCCTTTATAATGGCTACAAGTTTAGGTAGGCAAAGTTTTAATTGGCTGGTTGGGGAGGAATGGGTGGAGCTTCTGCTGAGATAGGCACACCTTCGGTGTCTAGCATTCTCATTTTGATCTCCATGGAAAGAAGAGTTTCAAGATCCTTGTTGACCATCTAATTTCCTAGCAATGGTTCAGATCATCTGTCTACATGTCAGACTCATTCTCTGATGCTGCAGTGAAGCAAAACACATCTGCCTCTTGCTTATATTTGAAAGAAAACACCAGCATGGAACTTGGATTAGTCCTTTTCCCCTTGGCTGAACTTACATGCGGACAATCCTTTCCTGTCTGTAATTTCTGTATATCTGCTATGAGTACTTCATTTGGAAGCTGCTTCAGCAGTAGAATTTCTGACTCACAACAATCATACCATAATGAAGAGCATTGTGGTTAGAGGGCCAGGCGCCAATACCAAAACTTGTCACTGATCCTGTCACTCCGGGCGTTGTACTTGGCAAACCTGGTGCCGGGCATCAGGTAATTGAGTCTCTGCTGCCTGGTCAAATCAAGCATCTCAGGACGTATCTGCTTTGTCACAAGTTCACCATCAATGCTGACACATTCATGAAATGACTCTCCATCAATGGGGGAAAAAAACACTAAACATGAACATGTACATCTACAAATGACCACTAAATTTGTAGGAGCTATTGCCTGAACTACTTCTACTACTTGCATCTACAAATCTTGGAGAAAGCTTCTCCATCTTTTCAACATGACTGCCACTTGTAGACTTGAGCAAGCTGAATAAGTTCTTCTTGACTCGAAGAATGGTAAGTCGGACTTTGGGGTTCTGTGACCAGCATCCAGTCATCAGTTTGGCAACTTCACACATCAGTGGCTCATTTGACCACTTGTTCAGTACTGGCGGCCTCTGTTGCTCTAAGACCACTACTCTTTTCATGTCTTCAAAACTGGGATCTGCTGGTACAAGATCCCAGAACGGTATTCTGTATTCTTCAGCAAATGGGCGTGCCCTCTTTGCTATCTCCCATAACACAAGTCCAAACGCATAAACATCCACACACTTGAACGACTCAAATGATTCTGCATTTAATGTTTCTGCAAGGACTTCTGGAGCCATGTAGCGTTTAGTGCCAACCAGTAATTTCCCTGGTTCTGTATCTGTCATCAAGCTACTGTTCCTGACTGCATGACCAAGATCTCCAATACAGCACTGACCGTTGTTTTTCACAAGGATGTTCTTAGATTTTATATCCCTATGAGCTATTGCTGGCTTCTCATGCTTGCCTGTGCCCTCTTTGATCTCTGTGTGCAGATGTGCTATTCCTATAGCTGCTGAATGAGCAAGTAGAAGCATCTCTTCCATGTCTATATCACTTCGCTGCAAATAATCATACAATGATCCATTGCGATGATACTGCAAGATCAGCCAATTCTGTGTGCATGAAAGGATGCCAACAGTATCAGATGCATAGTATCCTAAAATATTCTCATGATGCAACATTCCTGTATTGTAAATTTCAGTCTCCTGTTTCCAGCTTATCTCATCCAGAGAAGAAAATGTCTTGACAGCCACATCTTCATCTAGCCATTTTCCCCGCCAAACTTCTCCAAATCTGCCTTTGCCGATTCTCTCAATAAGGGTGACCTGTTTCCCAACAGTCCGAGGCACCAGGGTAGGCTGACCTGACCCACTTCCTGAAGACCACTGATCCTGCTTTGGGCCATCATTGCAGCTCCTGTACAAACTGTCATCATCCAGAAGTTTCACCTCAGGCGTCAGTAGCAGGCCATCTGCCTTACGCTTGCATACACGTCTGTGTATCAAGAACACAGCTGCGATGATCATACAGGATGAGAGGGCAACTGAGGCAGTGATGAGGAGTGTCAATGTCAAACTCGTATTTTCAGTATCTGTTCCATGAGGGGGATCAAAGGTCATGTTCACATTACACATGTTGCCCTGGCAACACTTAAAGAACCCGGCTTCTCCATTTGAATTACAGTTCATTTGGGACTGCTCTATGGAAGCAAAACACTCCCTTGTTATTAACCCTGTCTCTGCATCCTTGCGTATGAAGCATTTTCCTACAGTTCTGCAAACTAGCCCCCCTTGGCATGGAGGATCACATGCACAATTGTACACAGGTTCCAGCAAGTCTGCTGTGAAGTTCATGGTGGATGGCACCTGGTTAACTTCCTTTATAATGGCTACAAGTTTAGGTAGGCAAAGTTTTAATTGGCTGGTTGGGGAGGAATGGGTGGAGCTTCTGCTGAGATAGGCACACCTTCGGTGTCTAGCATTCTCATTTTGATCTCCATGGAAAGAAGAGTTTCAAGATCCTTGTTGACCATCTAATTTCCTAGCAATGGTTCAGATCATCTGTCTACATGTCAGACTCATTCTCTGATGCTGCAGTGAAGCAAAACACATCTGCCTCTTGCTTATATTTGAAAGAAAACACCAGCATGGAACTTGGATTAGTCCTTTTCCCCTTGGCTGAACTTACATGCGGACAATCCTTTCCTGTCTGTAATTTCTGTATATCTGCTATGAGTACTTCATTTGGAAGCTGCTTCAGCAGTAGAATTTCTGACTCACAACAATCATACCATAATGAAGAGCATTGTGGTTAGAGGGCCAGGCGCCAATACCAAAACTTGTCACTGATCCTGTCACTCCGGGCGTTGTACTTGGCAAACCTGGTGCCGGGCATCAGGTAATTGAGTCTCTGCTGCCTGGTCAAATCAAGCATCTCAGGACGTATCTGCTTTGTCACAAGTTCACCATCAATGCTGACACATTCATGAAATGACTCTCCATCAATGGGGGAAAAAAACACTAAACATGAACATGTACATCTACAAATGACCACTAAATTTGTAGGAGCTATTGCCTGAACTACTTCTACTACTTGCATCTACAAATCTTGGAGAAAGCTTCTCCATCTTTTCAACATGACTGCCACTTGTAGACTTGAGCAAGCTGAATAAGTTCTTCTTGACTCGAAGAATGGTAAGTCGGACTTTGGGGTTCTGTGACCAGCATCCAGTCATCAGTTTGGCAACTTCACACATCAGTGGCTCATTTGACCACTTGTTCAGTACTGGCGGCCTCTGTTGCTCTAAGACCACTACTCTTTTCATGTCTTCAAAACTGGGATCTGCTGGTACAAGATCCCAGAACGGTATTCTGTATTCTTCAGCAAATGGGCGTGCCCTCTTTGCTATCTCCCATAACACAAGTCCAAACGCATAAACATCCACACACTTGAACGACTCAAATGATTCTGCATTTAATGTTTCTGCAAGGACTTCTGGAGCCATGTAGCGTTTAGTGCCAACCAGTAATTTCCCTGGTTCTGTATCTGTCATCAAGCTACTGTTCCTGACTGCATGACCAAGATCTCCAATACAGCACTGACCGTTGTTTTTCACAAGGATGTTCTTAGATTTTATATCCCTATGAGCTATTGCTGGCTTCTCATGCTTGCCTGTGCCCTCTTTGATCTCTGTGTGCAGATGTGCTATTCCTGCAGCTGCTGAATGAGCAAGTAGAAGCATCTCTTCCATGTCTATATCACTTCGCTGCAAATAATCATACAATGATCCATTGCAATGATACTGCAAGATCAGCCAATCCTGTGTGCATGAAAGGATGCCAACAGTATCAGATGCATAGTATCCTAAAATATTCTCATGATGCAACATTCCTGTATTGTAAATTTCAGTCTCCTGTTTCCAGCTTATCTCATCCAGAGAAGAAAATGTCTTGACAGCCACATCTTCATCTAGCCATTTTCCCCGCCAAACTTCTCCAAATCTGCCTTTGCCGATTCTCTCAATAAGGGTGACCTGTTTCCCAACAGTCCGAGGCACCAGGGTAGGCTGACCTGACCCACTTCCTGAAGACCACTGATCCTGCTTTGGGCCATCATTGCAGCTCCTGTACAAACTGTCATCATCCAGAAGTTTCACCTCAGGCGTCAGTAGCAGGCCATCTGCCTTACGCTTGCGTACACGTCTGTGTATCAAGAACACAGCTGCGATGATGATCATACAGGATGAGAGGGCAACTGAGGCAGTGATGAGGAGTGTCAATGTCAAACTCGTATTTTCAGTATCTGTTCCATGAGGGGGATCAAAGGTCATGTTCACATTACACATGTTGCCCTGGCAACACTTAAAGAACCCGGCTTCTCCATTTGAATTACAGTTCATTTGGGACTGCTCTATGGAAGCAAAACACTCCCTTGTTATTAACCCTGTCTCCGCATCCTTGCGTATGAAGCATTTTCCTACAGTTCTGCAAACTAGCCCCCCTCGGCATGGAGGATCACATGCACAATTGTACACAGGTTCCAGCAAGTCTGCTGTGAAGTTCATGGTGGATGGCACCTGGTTAACTTCCTTTATAATGGCTACAAGTTTAGGTAGGCAAAGTTTTAATTGGCTGGTTGGGGAGGAATGGGTGGAGCTTCTGCTGGGATAGGCACACCTTCGGTGTCTAGCATTCTCATTTTGATCTCCATGGAAAGAAGAGTTTCAAGATCCTTGCTGACCATCTCATTTCCTAGCAATGGTTCAGATCATCTGTCTACATGTCAGACTCATTCTCTGATGCTGCAGTGAAGCAAAACACATCTGCCTCTTGCTTATATTTGAAAGAAAACACCAGCATGGAACTTGGATTAGTCCTTTTCCCCTTGGCTGAACTTACATGCGGACAATCCTTTCCTGTCTGTAATTTCTGTATATCTGCTATGAGTACTTCATTTGGAAGCTGCTTCAGCAGTAGAATTTCTGACTCACAACAATCATACCATAATGAAGAGCATTGTGGTTAGAGGGCCAGGCGCCAATACCAAAACTTGTCACTGATCCTGTCACTCCGGGCGTTGTACTTGGCAAACCTGGTGCCGGGCATCAGGTAATTGAGTCTCTGCTGCCTGGTCAAATCAAGCATCTCAGGACGTATCTGCTTTGTCACAAGTTCACCATCAATGCTGACACATTCATGAAATGACTCTCCATCAATGGGGGAAAAAAACACTAAACATGAACATGTACATCTACAAATGACCACTAAAATTGTAGGAGCTATTGCCTGAACTACTTCTACTACTTGCATCTACAAATCTTGGAGAAAGCTTCTCCATCTTTTCAACATGACTGCCACTTGTAGACTTGAGCAAGCTGAATAAGTTCTTCTTGACTCGAAGAATGGTAAGTCGGACTTTGGGGTTCTGTGACCAGCATCCAGTCATCAGTTTGGCAACTTCACACATCAGTGGCTCATTTGACCACTTGTTCAGTACTGGCGGCCTCTGTTGCTCTAAGACCACTACTCTTTTCATGTCTTCAAAACTGGGATCTGCTGGTACAAGATCCCAGAACGGTATTCTGTATTCTTCAGCAAATGGGCGTGCCCTCTTTGCTATCTCCCATAACACAAGTCCAAACGCATAAACATCCACACACTTGAACGACTCAAATGATTCTGCATTTAATGTTTCTGCAAGGACTTCTGGAGCCATGTAGCGTTTAGTGCCAACCAGTAATTTCCCTGGTTCTGTATCTGTCATCAAGCTACTGTTCCTGACTGCATGACCAAGATCTCCAATACAGCACTGACCGTTGTTTTTCACAAGGATGTTCTTAGATTTTATATCCCTATGAGCTATTGCTGGCTTCTCATGCTTGCCTGTGCCCTCTTTGATCTCTGTGTGCAGATGTGCTATTCCTGCAGCTGCTGAATGAGCAAGTAGAAGCATCTCTTCCATGTCTATATCACTTCGCTGCAAATAATCATACAATGATCCATTGCAATGATACTGCAAGATCAGCCAATCCTGTGTGCATGAAAGGATGCCAACAGTATCAGATGCATAGTATCCTAAAATATTCTCATGATGCAACATTCCTGTATTGTAAATTTCAGTCTCCTGTTTCCAGCTTATCTCATCCAGAGAAGAAAATGTCTTGACAGCCACATCTTCATCTAGCCATTTTCCCCGCCAAACTTCTCCAAATCTGCCTTTGCCGATTCTCTCAATAAGGGTGACCTGTTTCCCAACAGTCCGAGGCACCAGGGTAGGCTGACCTGACCCACTTCCTGAAGACCACTGATCCTGCTTTGGGCCATCATTGCAGCTCCTGTACAAACTGTCATCATCCAGAAGTTTCACCTCAGGCGTCAGTAGCAGGCCATCTGCCTTACGCTTGCGTACACGTCTGTGTATCAAGAACACAGCTGCGATGATGATCATACAGGATGAGAGGGCAACTGAGGCAGTGATGAGGAGTGTC
Source organism: Oreohelix idahoensis (assembly GCA_024509875.1). Taxonomy (NCBI): domain Eukaryota; kingdom Metazoa; phylum Mollusca; class Gastropoda; order Stylommatophora; family Oreohelicidae; genus Oreohelix; species Oreohelix idahoensis. The sequence continues at coordinate 38,456 of JAMPIV010004653.1, forward strand.
AATGTCAAACTCGTATTTTCAGTATCTGTTCCATGAGGGGGATCAAAGGTCATGTTCACATTACACATGTTGCCCTGGCAACACTTAAAGAACCCGGCTTCTCCATTTGAATTACAGTTCATTTGGGACTGCTCTATGGAAGCAAAACACTCCCTTGTTATTAACCCTGTCTCTGCATCCTTGCGTATGAAGCATTTTCCTACAGTTCTGCAAACTAGCCCCCCTCGGCATGGAGGATCACATGCACAATTGTACACAGGTTCCAGCAAGTCTGCTGTGAAGTTCATGGTGGATGGCACCTGGTTAACTTCCTTTATAATGGCTACAAGTTTAGGTAGGCAAAGTTTTAATTGGCTGGTTGGGGAGGAATGGGTGGAGCTTCTGCTGGGATAGGCACACCTTCGGTCTCTAGCATTCTCATTTTGATCTCCATGGAAAGAAGAGTTTCAAGATCCTTGCTGACCATCTCATTTCCTAGCAATGGTTCAGATCATCTGTCTACATGTCAGACTCATTCTCTGATGCTGCAGTGAAGCAAAACACATCTGCCTCTTGCTTATATTTGAAAGAAAACACCAGCATGGAACTTGGATTAGTCCTTTTCCCCTTGGCTGAACTTACATGCGGACAATCCTTTCCTGTCTGTAATTTCTGTATATCTGCTATGAGTACTTCATTTGGAAGCTGCTTCAGCAGTAGAATTTCTGACTCACAACAATCATACCATAATGAAGAGCATTGTGGTTAGAGGGCCAGGCGCCAATACCAAAACTTGTCACTGATCCTGTCACTCCGGGCGTTGTACTTGGCAAACCTGGTGCCGGGCATCAGGTAATTGAGTCTCTGCTGCCTGGTCAAATCAAGCATCTCAGGACGTATCTGCTTTGTCACAAGTTCACCATCAATGCTGACACATTCATGAAATGACTCTCCATCAATGGGGGAAAAAAACACTAAACATGAACATGTACATCTACAAATGACCACTAAAATTGTAGGAGCTATTGCCTGAACTACTTCTACTACTTGCATCTACAAATCTTGGAGAAAGCTTCTCCATCTTTTCAACATGACTGCCACTTGTAGACTTGAGCAAGCTGAATAAGTTCTTCTTGACTCGAAGAATGGTAAGTCGGACTTTGGGGTTCTGTGACCAGCATCCAGTCATCAGTTTGGCAACTTCACACATCAGTGGCTCATTTGACCACTTGTTCAGTACTGGCGGCCTCTGTTGCTCTAAGACCACTACTCTTTTCATGTCTTCAAAACTGGGATCTGCTGGTACAAGATCCCAGAACGGTATTCTGTATTCTTCAGCAAATGGGCGTGCCCTCTTTGCTATCTCCCATAACACAAGTCCAAACGCATAAACATCCACACACTTGAACGACTCAAATGATTCTGCATTTAATGTTTCTGCAAGGACTTCTGGAGCCATGTAGCGTTTAGTGCCAACCAGTAATTTCCCTGGTTCTGTATCTGTCATCAAGCTACTGTTCCTGACTGCATGACCAAGATCTCCAATACAGCACTGACCGTTGTTTTTCACAAGGATGTTCTTAGATTTTATATCCCTATGAGCTATTGCTGGCTTCTCATGCTTGCCTGTGCCCTCTTTGATCTCTGTGTGCAGATGTGCTATTCCTGCAGCTGCTGAATGAGCAAGTAGAAGCATCTCTTCCATGTCTATATCACTTCGCTGCAAATAATCATACAATGATCCATTGCAATGATACTGCAAGATCAGCCAATCCTGTGTGCATGAAAGGATGCCAACAGTATCAGATGCATAGTATCCTAAAATATTCTCATGATGCAACATTCCTGTATTGTAAATTTCAGTCTCCTGTTTCCAGCTTATCTCATCCAGAGAAGAAAATGTCTTGACAGCCACATCTTCATCTAGCCATTTTCCCCGCCAAACTTCTCCAAATCTGCCTTTGCCGATTCTCTCAATAAGGGTGACCTGTTTCCCAACAGTCCGAGGCACCAGGGTAGGCTGACCTGACCCACTTCCTGAAGACCACTGATCCTGCTTTGGGCCATCATTGCAGCTCCTGTACAAACTGTCATCATCCAGAAGTTTCACCTCAGGCGTCAGTAGCAGGCCATCTGCCTTACGCTTGCGTACACGTCTGTGTATCAAGAACACAGCTGCGATGATGATCATACAGGATGAGAGGGCAACTGAGGCAGTGATGAGGAGTGTCAATGTCAAACTCGTATTTTCAGTATCTGTTCCATGAGGGGGATCAAAGGTCATGTTCACATTACACATGTTGCCCTGGCAACACTTAAAGAACCCGGCTTCTCCATTTGAATTACAGTTCATTTGGGACTGCTCTATGGAAGCAAAACACTCCCTTGTTATTAACCCTGTCTCTGCATCCTTGCGTATGAAGCATTTTCCTACAGTTCTGCAAACTAGCCCCCCTCGGCATGGAGGATCACATGCACAATTGTACACAGGTTCCAGCAAGTCTGCTGTGAAGTTCATGGTGGATGGCACCTGGTTAACTTCCTTTATAATGGCTACAAGTTTAGGTAGGCAAAGTTTTAATTGGCTGGTTGGGGAGGAATGGGTGGAGCTTCTGCTGGGATAGGCACACCTTCGGTGTCTAGCATTCTCATTTTGATCTCCATGGAAAGAAGAGTTTCAAGATCCTTGCTGACCATCTCATTTCCTAGCAATGGTTCAGATCATCTGTCTACATGTCAGACTCATTCTCTGATGCTGCAGTGAAGCAAAACACATCTGCCTCTTGCTTATATTTGAAAGAAAACACCAGCATGGAACTTAGATTAGTCATTTTCCCCTTGGCTGAACTTACATGCGGACAATCCTTTCCTGTCTGTAATTTCTGTATATCTGCTATGAGTACTTCATTTGGAAGCTGCTTCAGCAGTAGAATTTCTGACTCACAACAATCATACCATAATGAAGAGCATTGTGGTTAGAGGGCCAGGTGCCAATACCAAAACTTGTCACTGATCCTGTCACTCCGGGTGTTGTACTTGGCAAACCTGGTGCCGGGCATCAGGTAATTGAGTCTCTGCTGCCTGGTCAAATCAAGCATCTCAGGACGTATCTGCTTTGTCACAAGTTCACCATCAATGCTGACACATTCATGAAATGACTCTCCATCAATGGGGGGAAAAAACACTAAACATGAACATGTACATCTACAAATGACCACTAAAATTGTAGGAGCTATTGCCTGAACTACTTCTACTACTTGCATCTACAAATCTTGGAGAAAGCTTCTCCATCTTTTCAACATGACTGCCACTTGTAGACTTGAGCAAGCTGAATAAGTTCTTCTTGACTCGAAGAATGGTAAGTCGGACTTTGGGGTTCTGTGACCAGCATCCAGTCATCAGTTTGGCAACTTCACACATCAGTGGCTCATTTGACCACTTGTTCAGTACTGGCGGCCTCTGTTGCTCTAAGACCACTACTCTTTTCATGTCTTCAAAACTGGGATCTGCTGGTACAAGATCCCAGAACGGTATTCTGTATTCTTCAGCAAATGGGCGTGCCCTCTTTGCTATCTCCCATAACACAAGTCCAAACGCATAAACATCCACACACTTGAACGACTCAAATGATTCTGCATTTAATGTTTCTGCAAGGACTTCTGGAGCCATGTAGCGTTTAGTGCCAACCAGTAATTTCCCTGGTTCTGTATCTGTCATCAAGCTACTGTTCCTGACTGCATGACCAAGATCTCCAATACAGCACTGACCGTTGTTTTTCACAAGGATGTTCTTAGATTTTATATCCCTATGAGCTATTGCTGGCTTCTCATGCTTGCCTGTGCCCTCTTTGATCTCTGTGTGCAGATGTGCTATTCCTGCAGCTGCTGAATGAGCAAGTAGAAGCATCTCTTCCATGTCTATATCACTTCGCTGCAAATAATCATACAATGATCCATTGCAATGATACTGCAAGATCAGCCAATCCTGTGTGCATGAAAGGATGCCAACAGTATCAGATGCATAGTATCCTAAAATATTCTCATGATGCAACATTCCTGTATTGTAAATTTCAGTCTCCTGTTTCCAGCTTATCTCATCCAGAGAAGAAAATGTCTTGACAGCCACATCTTCATCTAGCCATTTTCCCCGCCAAACTTCTCCAAATCTGCCTTTGCCGATTCTCTCAATAAGGGTGACCTGTTTCCCAACAGTCCGAGGCACCAGGGTAGGCTGACCTGACCCACTTCCTGAAGACCACTGATCCTGCTTTGGGCCATCATTGCAGCTCCTGTACAAACTGTCATCATCCAGAAGTTTCACCTCAGGCGTCAGTAGCAGGCCATCTGCCTTACGCTTGCGTACACGTCTGTGTATCAAGAACACAGCTGCGATGATGATCATACAGGATGAGAGGGCAACTGAGGCAGTGATGAGGAGTGTCAATGTCAAACTCGTATTTTCAGTATCTGTTCCATGAGGGGGATCAAAGGTCATGTTCACATTACACATGTTGCCCTGGCAACACTTAAAGAACCCGGCTTCTCCATTTGAATTACAGTTCATTTGGGACTGCTCTATGGAAGCAAAACACTCCCTTGTTATTAACCCTGTCTCTGCATCCTTGCGTATGAAGCATTTTCCTACAGTTCTGCAAACTAGCCCCCCTCGGCATGGAGGATCACATGCACAATTGTACACAGGTTCCAGCAAGTCTGCTGTGAAGTTCATGGTGGATGGCACCTGGTTAACTTCCTTTATAATGGCTACAAGTTTAGGTAGGCAAAGTTTTAATTGGCTGGTTGGGGAGGAATGGGTGGAGCTTCTGCTGGGATAGGCACACCTTCGGTCTCTAGCATTCTCATTTTGATCTCCATGGAAAGAAGAGTTTCAAGATCCTTGCTGACCATCTCATTTCCTAGCAATGGTTCAGATCATCTGTCTACATGTCAGACTCATTCTCTGATGCTGCAGTGAAGCAAAACACATCTGCCTCTTGCTTATATTTGAAAGAAAACACCAGCATGGAACTTAGATTAGTCATTTTCCCCTTGGCTGAACTTACATGCGGACAATCCTTTCCTGTCTGTAATTTCTGTATATCTGCTATGAGTACTTCATTTGGAAGCTGCTTCAGCAGTAGAATTTCTGACTCACAACAATCATACCATAATGAAGAGCATTGTGGTTAGAGGGCCAGGTGCCAATACCAAAACTTGTCACTGATCCTGTCACTCCGGGTGTTGTACTTGGCAAACCTGGTGCCGGGCATCAGGTAATTGAGTCTCTGCTGCCTGGTCAAATCAAGCATCTCAGGACGTATCTGCTTTGTCACAAGTTCACCATCAATGCTGACACATTCATGAAATGACTCTCCATCAATGGGGGGAAAAAACACTAAACATGAACATGTACATCTACAAATGACCACTAAAATTGTAGGAGCTATTGCCTGAACTACTTCTACTACTTGCATCTACAAATCTTGGAGAAAGCTTCTCCATCTTTTCAACATGACTGCCACTTGTAGACTTGAGCAAGCTGAATAAGTTCTTCTTGACTCGAAGAATGGTAAGTCGGACTTTGGGGTTCTGTGACCAGCATCCAGTCATCAGTTTGGCAACTTCACACATCAGTGGCTCATTTGACCACTTGTTCAGTACTGGCGGCCTCTGTTGCTCTAAGACCACTACTCTTTTCATGTCTTCAAAACTGGGATCTGCTGGTACAAGATCCCAGAACGGTATTCTGTATTCTTCAGCAAATGGGCGTGCCCTCTTTGCTATCTCCCATAACACAAGTCCAAACGCATAAACATCCACACACTTGAACGACTCAAATGATTCTGCATTTAATGTTTCTGCAAGGACTTCTGGAGCCATGTAGCGTTTAGTGCCAACCAGTAATTTCCCTGGTTCTGTATCTGTCATCAAGCTACTGTTCCTGACTGCATGACCAAGATCTCCAATACAGCACTGACCGTTGTTTTTCACAAGGATGTTCTTAGATTTTATATCCCTATGAGCTATTGCTGGCTTCTCATGCTTGCCTGTGCCCTCTTTGATCTCTGTGTGCAGATGTGCTATTCCTGCAGCTGCTGAATGAGCAAGTAGAAGCATCTCTTCCATGTCTATATCACTTCGCTGCAAATAATCATACAATGATCCATTGCAATGATACTGCAAGATCAGCCAATCCTGTGTGCATGAAAGGATGCCAACAGTATCAGATGCATAGTATCCTAAAATATTCTCATGATGCAACATTCCTGTATTGTAAATTTCAGTCTCCTGTTTCCAGCTTATCTCATCCAGAGAAGAAAATGTCTTGACAGCCACATCTTCATCTAGCCATTTTCCCCGCCAAACTTCTCCAAATCTGCCTTTGCCGATTCTCTCAATAAGGGTGACCTGTTTCCCAACAGTCCGAGGCACCAGGGTAGGCTGACCTGACCCACTTCCTGAAGACCACTGATCCTGCTTTGGGCCATCATTGCAGCTCCTGTACAAACTGTCATCATCCAGAAGTTTCACCTCAGGCGTCAGTAGCAGGCCATCTGCCTTACGCTTGCGTACACGTCTGTGTATCAAGAACACAGCTGCGATGATGATCATACAGGATGAGAGGGCAACTGAGGCAGTGATGAGGAGTGTCAATGTCAAACTCGTATTTTCAGTATCTGTTCCATGAGGGGGATCAAAGGTCATGTTCACATTACACATGTTGCCCTGGCAACACTTAAAGAACCCGGCTTCTCCATTTGAATTACAGTTCATTTGGGACTGCTCTATGGAAGCAAAACACTCCCTTGTTATTAACCCTGTCTCTGCATCCTTGCGTATGAAGCATTTTCCTACAGTTCTGCAAACTAGCCCCCCTCGGCATGGAGGATCACATGCACAATTGTACACAGGTTCCAGCAAGTCTGCTGTGAAGTTCATGGTGGATGGCACCTGGTTAACTTCCTTTATAATGGCTACAAGTTTAGGTAGGCAAAGTTTTAATTGGCTGGTTGGGGAGGAATGGGTGGAGCTTCTGCTGGGATAGGCACACCTTCGGTCTCTAGCATTCTCATTTTGATCTCCATGGAAAGAAGAGTTTCAAGATCCTTGCTGACCATCTCATTTCCTAGCAATGGTTCAGATCATCTGTCTACATGTCAGACTCATTCTCTGATGCTGCAGTGAAGCAAAACACATCTGCCTCTTGCTTATATTTGAAAGAAAACACCAGCATGGAACTTGGATTAGTCCTTTTCCCCTTGGCTGAACTTACATGCGGACAATCCTTTCCTGTCTGTAATTTCTGTATATCTGCTATGAGTACTTCATTTGGAAGCTGCTTCAGCAGTAGAATTTCTGACTCACAACAATCATACCATAATGAAGAGCATTGTGGTTAGAGGGCCAGGCGCCAATACCAAAACTTGTCACTGATCCTGTCACTCCGGGCGTTGTACTTGGCAAACCTGGTGCCGGGCATCAGGTAATTGAGTCTCTGCTGCCTGGTCAAATCAAGCATCTCAGGACGTATCTGCTTTGTCACAAGTTCACCATCAATGCTGACACATTCATGAAATGACTCTCCATCAATGGGGGAAAAAAACACTAAACATGAACATGTACATCTACAAATGACCACTAAAATTGTAGGAGCTATTGCCTGAACTACTTCTACTACTTGCATCTACAAATCTTGGAGAAAGCTTCTCCATCTTTTCAACATGACTGCCACTTGTAGACTTGAGCAAGCTGAATAAGTTCTTCTTGACTCGAAGAATGGTAAGTCGGACTTTGGGGTTCTGTGACCAGCATCCAGTCATCAGTTTGGCAACTTCACACATCAGTGGCTCATTTGACCACTTGTTCAGTACTGGCGGCCTCTGTTGCTCTAAGACCACTACTCTTTTCATGTCTTCAAAACTGGGATCTGCTGGTACAAGATCCCAGAACGGTATTCTGTATTCTTCAGCAAATGGGCGTGCCCTCTTTGCTATCTCCCATAACACAAGTCCAAACGCATAAACATCCACACACTTGAACGACTCAAATGATTCTGCATTTAATGTTTCTGCAAGGACTTCTGGAGCCATGTAGCGTTTAGTGCCAACCAGTAATTTCCCTGGTTCTGTATCTGTCATCAAGCTACTGTTCCTGACTGCATGACCAAGATCTCCAATACAGCACTGACCGTTGTTTTTCACAAGGATGTTCTTAGATTTTATATCCCTATGAGCTATTGCTGGCTTCTCATGCTTGCCTGTGCCCTCTTTGATCTCTGTGTGCAGATGTGCTATTCCTGCAGCTGCTGAATGAGCAAGTAGAAGCATCTCTTCCATGTCTATATCACTTCGCTGCAAATAATCATACAATGATCCATTGCAATGATACTGCAAGATCAGCCAATCCTGTGTGCATGAAAGGATGCCAACAGTATCAGATGCATAGTATCCTAAAATATTCTCATGATGCAACATTCCTGTATTGTAAATTTCAGTCTCCTGTTTCCAGCTTATCTCATCCAGAGAAGAAAATGTCTTGACAGCCACATCTTCATCTAGCCATTTTCCCCGCCAAACTTCTCCAAATCTGCCTTTGCCGATTCTCTCAATAAGGGTGACCTGTTTCCCAACAGTCCGAGGCACCAGGGTAGGCTGACCTGACCCACTTCCTGAAGACCACTGATCCTGCTTTGGGCCATCATTGCAGCTCCTGTACAAACTGTCATCATCCAGAAGTTTCACCTCAGGCGTCAGTAGCAGGCCATCTGCCTTACGCTTGCGTACACGTCTGTGTATCAAGAACACAGCTGCGATGATGATCATACAGGATGAGAGGGCAACTGAGGCAGTGATGAGGAGTGTCAATGTCAAACTCGTATTTTCAGTATCTGTTCCATGAGGGGGATCAAAGGTCATGTTCACATTACACATGTTGCCCTGGCAACACTTAAAGAACCCGGCTTCTCCATTTGAATTACAGTTCATTTGGGACTGCTCTATGGAAGCAAAACACTCCCTTGTTATTAACCCTGTCTCTGCATCCTTGCGTATGAAGCATTTTCCTACAGTTCTGCAAACTAGCCCCCCTCGGCATGGAGGATCACATGCACAATTGTACACAGGTTCCAGCAAGTCTGCTGTGAAGTTCATGGTGGATGGCACCTGGTTAACTTCCTTTATAATGGCTACAAGTTTAGGTAGGCAAAGTTTTAATTGGCTGGTTGGGGAGGAATGGGTGGAGCTTCTGCTGGGATAGGCACACCTTCGGTCTCTAGCATTCTCATTTTGATCTCCATGGAAAGAAGAGTTTCAAGATCCTTGCTGACCATCTCATTTCCTAGCAATGGTTCAGATCATCTGTCTACATGTCAGACTCATTCTCTGATGCTGCAGTGAAGCAAAACACATCTGCCTCTTGCTTATATTTGAAAGAAAACACCAGCATGGAACTTGGATTAGTCCTTTTCCCCTTGGCTGAACTTACATGCGGACAATCCTTTCCTGTCTGTAATTTCTGTATATCTGCTATGAGTACTTCATTTGGAAGCTGCTTCAGCAGTAGAATTTCTGACTCACAACAATCATACCATAATGAAGAGCATTGTGGTTAGAGGGCCAGGCGCCAATACCAAAACTTGTCACTGATCCTGTCACTCCGGGCGTTGTACTTGGCAAACCTGGTGCCGGGCATCAGGTAATTGAGTCTCTGCTGCCTGGTCAAATCAAGCATCTCAGGACGTATCTGCTTTGTCACAAGTTCACCATCAATGCTGACACATTCATGAAATGACTCTCCATCAATGGGGGGAAAAAACACTAAACATGAACATGTACATCTACAAATGACCACTAAAATTGTAGGAGCTATTGCCTGAACTACTTCTACTACTTGCATCTACAAATCTTGGAGAAAGCTTCTCCATCTTTTCAACATGACTGCCACTTGTAGACTTGAGCAAGCTGAATAAGTTCTTCTTGACTCGAAGAATGGTAAGTCGGACTTTGGGGTTCTGTGACCAGCATCCAGTCATCAGTTTGGCAACTTCACACATCAGTGGCTCATTTGACCACTTGTTCAGTACTGGCGGCCTCTGTTGCTCTAAGACCACTACTCTTTTCATGTCTTCAAAACTGGGATCTGCTGGTACAAGATCCCAGAACGGTATTCTGTATTCTTCAGCAAATGGGCGTGCCCTCTTTGCTATCTCCCATAACACAAGTCCAAACGCATAAACATCCACACACTTGAACGACTCAAATGATTCTGCATTTAATGTTTCTGCAAGGACTTCTGGAGCCATGTAGCGTTTAGTGCCAACCAGTAATTTCCCTGGTTCTGTATCTGTCATCAAGCTACTGTTCCTGACTGCATGACCAAGATCTCCAATACAGCACTGACCGTTGTTTTTCACAAGGATGTTCTTAGATTTTATATCCCTATGAGCTATTGCTGGCTTCTCATGCTTGCCTGTGCCCTCTTTGATCTCTGTGTGCAGATGTGCTATTCCTGCAGCTGCTGAATGAGCAAGTAGAAGCATCTCTTCCATGTCTATATCACTTCGCTGCAAATAATCATACAATGATCCATTGCAATGATACTGCAAGATCAGCCAATCCTGTGTGCATGAAAGGATGCCAACAGTATCAGATGCATAGTATCCTAAAATATTCTCATGATGCAACATTCCTGTATTGTAAATTTCAGTCTCCTGTTTCCAGCTTATCTCATCCAGAGAAGAAAATGTCTTGACAGCCACATCTTCATCTAGCCATTTTCCCCGCCAAACTTCTCCAAATCTGCCTTTGCCGATTCTCTCAATAAGGGTGACCTGTTTCCCAACAGTCCGAGGCACCAGGGTAGGCTGACCTGACCCACTTCCTGAAGACCACTGATCCTGCTTTGGGCCATCATTGCAGCTCCTGTACAAACTGTCATCATCCAGAAGTTTCACCTCAGGCGTCAGTAGCAGGCCATCTGCCTTACGCTTGCGTACACGTCTGTGTATCAAGAACACAGCTGCGATGATGATCATACAGGATGAGAGGGCAACTGAGGCAGTGATGAGGAGTGTCAATGTCAAACTCGTATTTTCAGTATCTGTTCCATGAGGGGGATCAAAGGTCATGTTCACATTACACATGTTGCCCTGGCAACACTTAAAGAACCCGGCTTCTCCATTTGAATTACAGTTCATTTGGGACTGCTCTATGGAAGCAAAACACTCCCTTGTTATTAACCCTGTCTCTGCATCCTTGCGTATGAAGCATTTTCCTACAGTTCTGCAAACTAGCCCCCCTCGGCATGGAGGATCACATGCACAATTGTACACAGGTTCCAGCAAGTCTGCTGTGAAGTTCATGGTGGATGGCACCTGGTTAACTTCCTTTATAATGGCTACAAGTTTAGGTAGGCAAAGTTTTAATTGGCTGGTTGGGGAGGAATGGGTGGAGCTTCTGCTGGGATAGGCACACCTTCGGTGTCTAGCATTCTCATTTTGATCTCCATGGAAAGAAGAGTTTCAAGATCCTTGCTGACCATCTCATTTCCTAGCAATGGTTCAGATCATCTGTCTACATGTCAGACTCATTCTCTGATGCTGCAGTGAAGCAAAACACATCTGCCTCTTGCTTATATTTGAAAGAAAACACCAGCATGGAACTTGGATTAGTCCTTTTCCCCTTGGCTGAACTTACATGCGGACAATCCTTTCCTGTCTGTAATTTCTGTATATCTGCTATGAGTACTTCATTTGGAAGCTGCTTCAGCAGTAGAATTTCTGACTCACAACAATCATACCATAATGAAGAGCATTGTGGTTAGAGGGCCAGGCGCCAATACCAAAACTTGTCACTGATCCTGTCACTCCGGGCGTTGTACTTGGCAAACCTGGTGCCGGGCATCAGGTAATTGAGTCTCTGCTGCCTGGTCAAATCAAGCATCTCAGGACGTATCTGCTTTGTCACAAGTTCACCATCAATGCTGACACATTCATGAAATGACTCTCCATCAATGGGGGGAAAAAACACTAAACATGAACATGTACATCTACAAATGACCACTAAAATTGTAGGAGCTATTGCCTGAACTACTTCTACTACTTGCATCTACAAATCTTGGAGAAAGCTTCTCCATCTTTTCAACATGACTGCCACTTGTAGACTTGAGCAAGCTGAATAAGTTCTTCTTGACTCGAAGAATGGTAAGTCGGACTTTGGGGTTCTGTGACCAGCATCCAGTCATCAGTTTGGCAACTTCACACATCAGTGGCTCATTTGACCACTTGTTCAGTACTGGCGGCCTCTGTTGCTCTAAGACCACTACTCTTTTCATGTCTTCAAAACTGGGATCTGCTGGTACAAGATCCCAGAACGGTATTCTGTATTCTTCAGCAAATGGGCGTGCCCTCTTTGCTATCTCCCATAACACAAGTCCAAACGCATAAACATCCACACACTTGAACGACTCAAATGATTCTGCATTTAATGTTTCTGCAAGGACTTCTGGAGCCATGTAGCGTTTAGTGCCAACCAGTAATTTCCCTGGTTCTGTATCTGTCATCAAGCTACTGTTCCTGACTGCATGACCAAGATCTCCAATACAGCACTGACCGTTGTTTTTCACAAGGATGTTCTTAGATTTTATATCCCTATGAGCTATTGCTGGCTTCTCATGCTTGCCTGTGCCCTCTTTGATCTCTGTGTGCAGATGTGCTATTCCTGCAGCTGCTGAATGAGCAAGTAGAAGCATCTCTTCCATGTCTATATCACTTTGCTGCAAATAATCATACAATGATCCATTGCGATGATACTGCAAGATCAGCCAATTCTGTGTGCATGAAAGGATGCCAACAGTATCAGATGCATAGTATCCTAAAATATTCTCATGATGCAACATTCCTGTATTGTAAATTTCAGTCTCCTGTTTCCAGCTTATCTCATCCAGAGAAGAAAATGTCTTGACAGCCACATCTTCATCTAGCCATTTTCCCCGCCAAACTTCTCCAAATCTGCCTTTGCCGATTCTCTCAATAAGGGTGACCTGTTTCCCAACAGTCCGAGGCACCAGGGTAGGCTGACCTGACCCACTTCCTGAAGACCACTGATCCTGCTTTGGGCCATCATTGCAGCTCCTGTACAAACTGTCATCATCCAGGCGTCAGTAGCAGGCCATCTGCCTTACGCTTGCGTACACGTCTGTGTATCAAGAACACAGCTGCGATGATGATCATACAGGATGAGAGGGCAACTGAGGCAGTGATGAGGAGTGTCAATGTCAAACTCGTATTTTCAGTATCTGTTCCATGAGGGGGATCAAAGGTCATGTTCACATTACACATGTTGCCCTGGCAACACTTAAAGAACCCGGCTTCTCCATTTGAATTACAGTTCATTTGGGACTGCTCTATGGAAGCAAAACACTCCCTTGTTATTAACCCTGTCTCCGCATCTTTGCGTATGAAGCATTTTCCTACAGTTCTGCAAACTAGCCCCCCTCGGCATGGAGGATCACATGCACAATTGTACACAGGTTCCAGCAAGTCTGCTGTGAAGTTCATGGTGGATGGCACCTGGTTAACTTCCTTTATAATGGCTACAAGTTTAGGTAGGCAAAGTTTTGATTGGCTGGTTGGGGAGGAATGGGTGGAGCTTCTGCTGGGATAGGCACACCTTCGGTGTCTAGCATTCTCATTTTGATCTGATGGAAAGAAGAGTTTCAAGATCCTTGCTGACCATCTCATTTCCTAGCACTGTTTAGATATTTTTTTTAATTTTATTTAATTTTACCTATTTATTTTTAAAATAACATAGGCCTATAGGCCTACTATGCACAAAATTGGTAGGCTAATTTTCATGCATCCTAATTAGGCCTACAGTGATTTAACAGAAGTGATGGCACTTTCATGAATCAGCGGTTATTCATGTTATCTGGAATTGAAAACATGTAGGCCTATCCTAATTATAGGCCCCTAACCCTTCAGAAGTTAACGAGATATGTCTCTTTAGGCTGTCATTTAAAAAAAAGCATTCAAAATAGGCCTAGGCCTATAGCCTAGGCTATTTATTTTAAAAAAATGAACAGTGGGACATGGGTCTGATAACAGGGTAGGCCTATAGGATATGGAATCGCCATCAATTTCTATTCCTGACAATCTTAAACTGTGTCAAAGATGTTCCCGTAAACAGTTGTAAACTAATAAATTTCATTCAAACACTATAGGCCTACCGGTAATTTTGGCCATGGTTAAAAATAAAACTGTAGCCTAAATATATTGTAAATTAAAGACGCAAATACAGTAGGCCTATCTTTAAATCGGACTTATTTAAATATGTTTTATAAATGAGATAAATAAATTTATTAGGCCTACTTACCTCAATTGAAATGAACGATTTAATACAACTTGAATGTGCAGAGACAAGTTGTTGGTGTTTTTTTCCAGTAGGCCTAACATGCGACTTTACTGCACTTTCTCCCATGGTGGTCAAACATATTTCTTTTTTACACATGGTGCAACTTGCGTAATTTGCAGATTTTCCAGGTGCTATCCATGTTTTATAACTTGGCATTTCTAGCCATTTATGCTGAAAGTTACAACTAGGCATGTTTCTAAATAATAAATTGAAGAGTGAAGGATGCTGTCAAAATGTCAGTCTCGACTTTAAAAGGTGGCGATGTTTGATTCGAATGAACAGACGCTAGCGCTAAATATAGATTTGTGCGTTCACGTCATAAACGCAAACCTCCGAAAACGCAAACTCCCGAAAACGTCTGGAAATGGATTTAGCGCACAAAGGGAAGTAAAAATTCTTCGGTAACTGAAGTTTAACGAAAAATACCACCAATAACTGAAAAATTTACGAAAAGCGTACGACTTTCGATTTGTATTATTTTTCAACGTCCGATGCGGGAAATTCAAGGCTTGTAGCCATTTTTCCAGGCTTTTCAAGGCCAGGAATTTTTTTTTTTTTCGTTTTCAAGGTTTTTCAAGGTCGCTACGAACCCTGTTCACAGATATCATTTTCTCATATTTTTCCAATTGGTGGTTCTGTAAACAAATTTTATGATTTGTGTTTTGTTTCCAATAAAAAAAACCAAAACTTGTACATTTCTAAACAATTTATAAAAGTACATATACATGGTATATATAGGGTTCCCATTCGTCCCGTTTTTCCTGGGACAGTCCCGTTTTTTAATAAAATGTCCCGGTGTCCCGAATTTATTCCAAATGTCCCGCTTTTTAAGGGTTCTTCCTGAAAAAATAAATCTTTGGGTAACGGATTTTATGTGATACATAATGCTGTGCAGATTGCTGCGGATTGCTTACCTATTGATCTTCAGTTAATAATTAACAAGATTTACCAGCATTTCCACATTTATTGTGTACGAGTTGAGGAACTCAAATCATTTTGCGAATTCACCAATACAGAATATAAAACTGTTTTGGGTAACAGCAAGACAAGATGGCTCTCTCTCTCTCTCTCTCTTGTCTGCAGTCCAGAGAGTTATTGACATTTTCCCTGCATTGAAGTCATATTTCCTTTCCATTCACAAATGTCCTACCAGTCTCAAAAATTTCTTTGAAAATCCACTTTCAGTTACACTCCTGCATTTCATTGCCAGCCAGTTAAAACCCTTTTCTGATACCATCAAATGTGTTGAAAAGCAAGAGACAACAGTAATTGAAGTGAAGGATGAAGTAAACAAATTGGTGGAAAAATTAAACTACAGGAAGACAGAAAAGTTTCTTACCACTACTGTGAGAAATCAGTTGCAAGAATTAGAAAAGGAAGGACACATAACAGTTGAAAAGTTTCAAAGCTATGCAGTAGATTTCTATGACACCTGCATTGAATATATTCAGGAGTGGTGTACACCATTTCTTACGCCTCTTCAGTCTATGAATTGGATACATTTGAAGGGAAAGGAGTCTGTGACTTGGAAGAACATCCAAGAAAGCTACATATTCATGAAGACAGTGTCACCAAATTTTACAGTGAATGAAGAGGACCTTTTTGATGAGTTTGCATATGTGAAAAAATATTGTGAAAGCAAATTTGATGTGTGGAGTGAACTGAAGAATCAAAGTGTCAGTGAAAAATGGTGTGAGATGTTCGCTCATTTTACAAAGCAGGATATAAATGCTGAAAACCTGAAATGCCTAGTTAGTTTTTGTTTGGCACTGCCAGGATCCAATGCAGCTGTTGAACGTGTTTTTTCATTAATAAATGCGCTTTTGTCAGACGAAAAAAACAGACTTAAAATTGAGACAGTAAAAGCTTTAACCATTATAAAGACCCATTTTAAGGATTTCTCTTGTGCTGAGTTCTATGTCCAAATATCAGAAGAAAAAAAACTTCTTGAACAGGCCCATAAATCTGATAAATATTCTGATGAATCTGAAATATAAACTTGACTATTGTGTATTTTTTAAAGGTGCGATTTTTCTAATTAAGTATGTTTGTAATTTAGAATTCTTTTTTAAAGTGGAAGTTGTGTTAGTTAATGTGTGTATTTTTATACCAGTTTCTTATTTTAAGTGCAACATATAATATATAATAGATTTCTTTGTGCGTTACCTTAATTTTTAACATGTCCCGTTTTTTTACAAAATGTCCCGGGTTTTTTAGGTAAAAATTTTGAAATGTCCCGGTTTTTAAACAAAACATTATGGGAACCCTAGGTATATAGAAAAGAAAAACTAGCGCGCCTACATTAGCAAATTGTATACACATGCATACACAAAATTTAATTTACTTTTACAATACAAAAAGCGGTGCGGGGAGAATAGAGAGCTATGAAAGACCCCAGTTTCAGGATAGTGGTCGGTCTGCGTTGGAAAAACGCATCAAGAAGACAGGCAGAATGGGGCGGGAGAGACACTATTGAAGGCCCCGTAAGGTCGGTATGTGTTACGGATTGCTTTGTTCTCAGTCGTGCAG
Organism: Oreohelix idahoensis; assembly: GCA_024509875.1. Lineage (NCBI taxonomy): Eukaryota > Metazoa > Mollusca > Gastropoda > Stylommatophora > Oreohelicidae > Oreohelix > Oreohelix idahoensis. The sequence continues at coordinate 55,371 of JAMPIV010004653.1, forward strand.
GCTTCAACTTGTAACAGTTGAACACACTTCTGAGTCGCCTTTCAAGAGGCTAGCCCGTACTTACCGGTACATGAAGAGAAGAAGGGAATTAAGATGAAGAGAGCGGAGGAGTGTTGCTTCGCTGTACATTAAAATCAGGTGAAATTGTCAGTGCTTTTTGCAAAAATACCTGTAAAAGTATATGAGGAGATGTTACGTACATTTATTACCTAAGGGGGTAGTCTTCGGTCCTGCCAAATGTACGCACCAGTTTTATATAGTTATATTATTTGTGCGTTCGATTGATTCACGCACTGACGTGCACAAGGCAATATGAGTTGCTTTGGGACGCACGGGTAACCTAGTTGGGTAGTTTCTGACGTGATGTTTTGAACGGGGGCAGTGCGGACTTTGTTATGTCCGAGATATATATTATTGGAATTTTCTGGCAGTTTTTGTATAAGCCAGTATGTTATATTGATTCAATTGGTATTCTTGACGAAGCCAATGATGGAAGGATCATGTAAGTGTCGCCCCGGTTATATTTGTATATTTATTGCCGTAAACTAAAGTATCAGGCCGCTCCCAGTTGTAGTCTAGCGAGAAGTCATCTTAGCATGTAATTTCCTAGTATGGACAGACGGAGTCGGTGGTCATATTATATTACCGTAGAGGAATAATACCTACGTGTAAACCAGTTTATTTATTCGTATGCTTCATATTTTATATGCCGTACATTCTTCTATGCCAAAGTCGTGGCATGGATGTAAAGAGAGGTTAGCCGATTCAGAACTCTAACCTGAATAGATTGTTGTGGATGTTTATAGGACTTAATTCTTGAAGAATCACTAAGGAGCTGAGAGTATTATCAGCAACTTCAAAGTATGACATTTTGTACCTATAATCTGTAACTATGATCGTCTCGTTCCTTCGTATGTGCCATGTTGAATAAACTATATGTACAGTAAACCGACTTGTGTACTACCATCGAGTGAACAGTTTAAACACTACCTGTTGTAGTTCGTTTTCACAGAACAGTTTATTGACATTTTGTTTTCATATTACCATTCGCGTTATGAAGACCAATCCAATTACCATAAACGGCTAATTGGTGCGCCAGCGTGGTCTGAAATTTATCATTTCAAAGGATCTTACTCAATCAAATTAATCGTTTGAAAATAGAATGTGTACTTTCAAGGCGACATCATCGTCAAGTTGGAACTTGTTGTCAAAATGAATCTTAATCAACTGACCGTTACGAGATTCTCAAGGTCATCTATCAACCTTCACTTCGGGTTGTACAGGGACTGACTGCCTTCGTTATCATTTCGTGCGAGCTGATGCTGTATTCGCAGATCGAATTATTTTAGCTTCAAACGTACATCCACGGAGACGAGGCACATTGTTTTTTCCCCGGCACACGCGAGCTAAGTATAACTTGTATCCGTTATACATTTTATTATTATTAGCTGTGCCTTAATTGCTTATGTCCACCTTTATATTTTCCGTGTTATGTGTTATATGTTGTGTATTCTTTGTGGGAGGTAGGGTTTGGAGACTCACGGAGGATACATCCCAGTTTCACACCAGGGTCTTCGTGACTGTTCTTTAGGAATTGTTTTGCAGACTTCCCTCAGTGGAATGTTCCTACGCGTGAGCGTAGAAGGATTCTAGGTCCACTGTGTCTGGTGGTCTGTGACACCTGACTGTTTAGCTGTAGTGTCAAGTTTTAATTGTTGTTTTCGTATTTATTTTTATTCGTAATTTAGTTTTATGATGAATTTTGTTTGTATTTTGCGTCCATCTCACCTTTCCTGTCGTTCAGTTTTTTACAAAACCTATGTTTTTACACTGTGTTGTCAATTGTACTGTTAATTATCTGATCGTAGTTATCGTCGTATATTTTTACGATATTCTATTTTAGTTATACATTTTTATTTTTTTGATTTCTACGATTGTGTTCACCCGTCCATTTTATCATGTCTTGTCGGTTATGTTTCTATTGTCTTTCTCGTTGTTCATTTCATGACATTTGATTACATAAATTTATTGATTAATAACATATTTAATAATTATATGATAACATTATACCGTTCTAAGGACAGGAACGAAGAACACTTGTTATAGTAACAAGGTTAACTAATTTATATTGATTAATTATCATTTTAAATATCTAGAGTACTGTGACTACTTATATAGAATAATGTATTCACTCGATTATTTCATTAAGCAAGCAAAAGCTCTTCAGATGGCTCCTGATGAAGCAAAAGCATTTGCACTTGCAGAATATAAAAAAGCTCAAGAAATAGAAGCCGAACAGAGAAAGTTAGAAACTTTAAGACTAGAAAAACTTCAATTTGAGGCAGATCAAAAACGGATTGAGTCTGAGGAAAATGAGAAAAAAATGAGATTAACTGCTGAGGAGGATGAAAAGAAGAATAAATTTATAGCTGAGGAAGAGGAGAAAAAAATGAGATTGGCCGCTGAATTAGAAGATAAACGATTTCAGCGAGAGGCAGAACAGAAGCAAAGGGAGGCTAAAGAAAGACTTAAGATTGAGATGGAAAATAAACAAAAAGAAATGGAAGAGAGGAGATTAATAGCTGAACAAAATGTAAAACGACTTCAGCTTGAGATGGAAGAGAATGATAGAAAACGACAGCATGAACTAAAATTAGCAGAGTCAGAATATGAGAGACTTAGGTTAACTCAGAAATCTAATTCTCAGAGAACTTTTGAAAGCCAAACTTCATCCAGACAGGATCATTTTAAGGAAATTCACCTTAAATTACCAAAATTTAATCCCCCGTCTGATGACGTAATATTCTTCCTAGATAGGTTTGAGGCCACTTGTGGGTCTTATAACGTGGATAAAGCGCTATACTGTACATATTTATCCAGATTACTTACAGGGAATGCATTAGCAGTTTATCATACCACCAGCATTGGTGAGAAAAATGACTATAATGCTCTTAGAGCGGCACTTCTGCAAAGATTCCAAATGACAGAAGACGAATATCGTTTAAGATTTCATACATTACTACCTCAATCTGGCAGAAATTTCAGTGATTTTCTGTCACAGATACGACTAACATTAGAAAGATGGATCGAATTATCCAAAATTGAAAAGTCGTATGAAGGTCTCTTCGATTTACTGATGCGCGATAAGGTACTATCGTCTGTAAATCCTACATTTCTCGCATTTTTACACGAACGGAAACCTTTATCAATGAAAAACTTAGAAGAACATGCAAAAAACTTTTGCACTGCTCACCCAACCATGGATCTAAGTAATGCACAGATTAAGAATGAATTGCCTGTTGCTTTTGCAGCACAACAAAACAATTTTTCACGCAATCGTTCTTTTAGTGCTGATAGGTATGTCAATAAGGGAAATAATTACAATTTTAACAATGATATCTTTTACAAAGGGAAGCAATTTCAACAATCTGCTCCATTTAATGTTTCTTGTAACCAGACTCACAGATCGCGAGATTTTGGTAACAATTATTTTAAAAATAATCAAGGACATTATAATAGACAAAACTGGAGATCAAAATCTCAGGGTCCGCAAAACAGACAAGGTTCTTGGAATAAAAATTTTAAAGAACATCATAACTTTAATTATACAAATTATCGGACTCATCCAAATTTTAACTCTAGCAGAAACGACAATTGTAGCAATTTTAATGACAAAAATCACAATCGATCGCGCCGACGAGATAGATCGTCGAGTAATACAGGTAGACATTCTAATGTCGCTTTTAGTGATACACAGGCTAACATTGAACAGGGTAAAGGAGCTGAAACTCATAATGCTATGTGTTGTTCTCTTGATTGTACCCAAGTCAAAGATTGTTCAGAATGCTCTACTCTTTTCCAGCCCAAGGCGATCACGACGCTGCGTTGCGGACATACCTTGCCTAGTCTACCTGCAGTCTGTACGGCCACTCCTGCGTCAGTACACCAGGGACAGGGCTCTCTTGAGTTTAACAGAGGATTTGTTAACAATATTTCATGCTCTCTTTTATTCGACTCAGGTTGTACCACTGTGGGCGTCCGGACTTCGCTGATCGACCCTAGTTGTGCGACGGGCAGGGTTGTGAAATGTGTGACGTTTGGCGGAACTGTGGAAACATTTCCCACAGCCATTATAACACTTCATACACCATTTTTTTCAGGACAGATCCAGGCTTGTCTTCTTCCAAATCCAATTTGTGATTTAATACTTGGTCGCATACATGGTATTAAAGAGTGTTCACCTCAACAAATTGCTGAATGGGAAGAGCGACATATTCAAACTGCAAATGCAGTAGTGACTAGAGCGCAAGCTACCAATATGTCGCATGATACACCTATTGAACCTACAGTTCATACCACTTGTGATGATGATGCTCCTATTTCACGGGAGTTGTTTGCAACATTACAAAAAAGTGATGATTCATTAAAAAAAATTTTTCAGTATGTGAACAAAAAGAATACCAGCAACAAACTTGCAAAATCTAGACATGACTTTTTACTTAAAAATGGGATTTTGGTTAGAGTAATACGGGAAAAGGATTCATCCTTATGTTCTCAGATTCTAGTCCCATCCTGTATGAGATCTCGGATATTACGGCATGCTCATGACTCGCAATGTGCGGGCCATATGGGTTTTTCGCGTACCAAATCCAGAGTGCTTTCTGCATTCTACTGGCCAGGCGTTCATAGAGATGTTACTCTCTATTGTCGGTCCTGTTTGATATGTCAAGAAGTTAAGGTACGGGGTCCATTTCATGCGGCTCCTATTCAAGCTGCGGACATCCCGATTAGACCATTTGATAAAATGGCTATAGACATTATTGGTCCTATGCTACCATCTGCTAGAGGGCATACGCATATCCTTACGTGCATTGATATGTGCACTCGTTGGCCTGAGGCCATCCCTCTCAAGAACACTTCATCTGCCAGTGTAGCAGAGGCATTGATGTTAATCTTCTCACGCATTGGTTTTCCACGGAAAATCTTGTCGGATCATGGGGTTCAGTTCATTTCTGAATCCATGTCTCAAGTTATGAAGACATTAGGTATAGACAGATCTCTTAGTTCTATTTATCATCCGATGTCAAATGGGTTAATTGAGCGTCTCAATAGGACACTCAAGCAGTTGTTGGGTAAGATGACTCAAGACCATCCCCAAGACTGGGATCGGGTCCTACCCGCTTGTCTCTTTGCGTATCGCGAAGTACAAAATCAAGCCACGGGGTTTTCTCCATTCCAGCTTGTTTTTGGCATGCAACCACGCGGTCCGATGTCGTTAAATCACGACTTATTGGTTGATGAGAATATTGAAGAGGAAACTCAATCATCCTATGAGTATGTGATCTCTCTTAGAAAGAGAATCATAGATGCTTGTAGACTAGCTACTGCATCATCCGAACAAGCCAAAGAAAAAGCTCGTCTATTTGCAAACAAGTATAGACGTCTTCGCCAGCTTATTCCTGGTGATGAAGCTTTTGTCTTACTACCTGCGCATAACAATCGTCTTTTAATTACCTGGAGAGGTCCTTTCAGGATCATCTCAAGAATATCCGATGTCGACTACATCGTTGATGTTAATGGTAAACATAAAACCTTCCACATTAATATGTTGAAGGAGTATTACTCACGTCCTGATTATCTACAGTCAGTGTTTCAAGCAACTGACGATCCTACACCTCCTATTCAACACTATTCTAGTTTGTCAGTCATCCAAGAAGAAGAATCTTCTTTCGATGATGTACAACTACCAATACCAGTTGTACCACTCCATTCCACTGAGAAATGGAATGATGTTACTATCTCATCTACTCTTTCGGCTGATCAACGTCAGCAAGTCTCTAATATTCTACACACGTATGAGGATGTCCTCACTGACATCCCAGGTCATACGTCAGTCATCCAACATGACATTATTCTGACTGACGATACACCTATTCGAGTTCGCCCATATCCTATCCCTTTACACTTTCGTGATAAGGTTGATAAGGAATTGGATGAGATGCTTCAATTAAATATAATTGAACCATCTTCATCACCATATTCTTCTTCTATGGTAATCATTAGGAAGAAGGACAATAATATACGTCTTTGCGTAGATTACAGGAAATTAAACAAAGTTACAAAATTCGATGCGGAACCGTTACCTCTTTTAGACGACTTATTGGAGAAATTATCTCATGCCACATTCTTTTCGAAATTTGACCTTTCAAAGGGTTATTGGCAAGTGCCACTCACTACTAAAGCAAAGCCATTCACCGCTTTCTCGACGCCACGGGGTCTTTTTCAATGGAATTTTATGCCATTCGGATTAATGAATGCGCCAGCTACCTTTGTACGCATGATGCGTCGCATATTGTCTCATCGTCCCGATGTCATTACTTATATAGATGACATCTGTCTTTTCAGTGACTCTTGGGATGAACATATTCAGGGTTTAAAATCTTTACTTTCTACCTTACGGGATTATAACTTAACAGCGAAACCTTCAAAGGCTTTTGTCGGTTTTCATGACATCTCCTTTCTTGGTCACCGTATAGGTCGCGGTTTAATGTATACAGAAGACAGTAACGTCTCTAAAATTTTAAACATCTCAGCACCTAAGACAAAAAAACAAGTGAGGTCGCTCTTAGGACTAATACAGTTCTATTCTAAATTCATCCCTCATTTGTCTACTATAACTGCACCTTTTTCTTCGTTACTTAAAAAAGGCACATCTAATGTAATAAAGTGGTCGCAGGATCACCAAACGGCGTTAGACTATATAAAACAATTTTTTTCAAATAAGCCTTTTTTAAGGTTGCCTAACAAAGATCTCACCTTTGTTCTTCGCAGTGATGCTTCTTCCTACGCTATTGCGGCAGTTTTGATGCAGGAATACGGAGGTACCTTATTTCCGGTTATGTACGTATCCAGAAAGCTTACGACGAGCGAGATGAAATATTCCGTTCTGGATAAAGAGCTCCTCGCTCTTGTTTGGGCAATCACAAAACTGGATCGTTATCTCCTCGGATCACACTTTGTGGTGGAATCCGACCAGAAAGCCCTTACAGCACTGAACACAGGGAACGTTAAGTCATCAAAGTCAGCGCGTTACGCTATAGCGCTTCAACCGTTCCATTTTGAGATACGAGCTATTCCTGGAGTACAGAATGTGTTCGCAGACTGTCTGTCAAGATGCCCTAGTGAACGTGTTGAAACTAAACCATTTCCAGATGGAGAAACATCTTCACCGAAACATGAATAACTTTGTACATGGTCACTGATTGTACATCTGTAAAGACTATGTATAGTTCTGCAGTATTCGTATAAATATAACTTTCAGAATATACTTACGTATGGGTTATAACATTACTTCTTGTGTCGTAACGTTTTGTTAGAACGGGAACAGTGATATTAGAGTAACATTTCTTTTAGTATGGAAACATTGTTAAAAGCGACAAATAGACATTCGTTATTGTTATGGAACATATTACACTACATATCGTGTTCGTAAACGTATTTCGGGCATGGAACATTGAGAACATATTTTTGACGATTCTAAACAGTTTAAACGAATATTCACAATGATTGAAATTAGAATTACTTAAAATAAATTAGTAGTTATTTATTTCTGGGTAATTAAGTACTAGAATTAGAATAATTCAATTTAATCAATTTGATTGATTATAAATCACACATCTACTAACTTTATTAGTGTCTCGCAATACGTGTATTCACGTATCCCACTACATGATATCTCACTTTTAGATAACTAGTCAAACTTACTAGTGTTAGAAAATAGTAAGTGTGTTGCTTCTTAAAGTGTTTAATTATGCTTTTTTTCATTTTGCATGTTGTATTTTAAAATTTTCTGTTTTATTGATTCTCTTATCATTGATTATCATCATCTTTGCTATTCATTTTCATTTGAAATCACATATTTCGATTTTTTTGAAAACTTAGTTGAATTTTATTATCATCTTTTTTGTTGGTTTTTCATTTTCATTTTCTTTTCAACTTGTTTTACTTCGAATATTACCACATCGTTCCAAATTAGGTCGAGTGTGGATGTGTGCTTTAATGCATACTATCATTTAGTTATATTGATTTCGTTTAATATTCTTTTCTTAATATGATATAACTTGATGCATTTCATATATCTTGTTGTAGTTTTGACTCACCTCTCTCGGGTACTAAGTTCAAAAAAATTAATAGAATTAATTTTTTTAAGGGGAGGTGATAAGGTAGCTGTTACGTACATTTATTACCTAAGGGGGTAGTCTTCGGTCCTGCCAAATGTACGCACCAGTTTTATATAGTTATATTATTTGTGCGTTCGATTGATTCACGCACTGACGTGCACAAGGCAATATGAGTTGCTTTGGGACGCACGGGTAACCTAGTTAGGTAGTTTCTGACGTGATGTTTTGAACGGGGGCAGTGCGGACTTTGTTATGTCCGAGATATATATTATTGGAATTTTCTGGCAGTTTTTGTATAAGCCAGTATGTTATATTGATTCAATTGGTATTCTTGACGAAGCCAATGATGGAAGGATCATGTAAGTGTCGCCCCGGTTATATTTGTATATTTATTGCCGTAAACTAAAGTATCAGGCCGCTCCCAGTTGTAGTCTAGCGGGAAGTCATCTAAGCATGTAATTTCCTAGTATGGACAGACGGAGTCGGTGGTCATATTATATTACCGTAGAGGAATAATACCTACGTGTAAACCAGTTTATTTATTCGTATGCTTCATATTTTATATGCCGTACATTCTTCTATGCCAAAGTCGTGGCATGGATGTAAAGAGAGGTTAGCCGATTCAGAACTCTAACCTGAATAGATTGTTGTGGATGTTTATAGGACTTAATTCTTGAAGAATCACTAAGGAGCTGAGAGTATTATCAGCAACTTCAAGGTATGACATTTTGTACCTATAATCTGTAACTATGATCGTCTCGTTCCTTCGTATGTGCCATGTTGAATAAACTATATGTACAGTAAACCGACTTGTGTACTACCATCGAGTGAACAGTTTAAACACTACCTGTTGTAGTTCGTTTTCACAGAACAGTTTATTGACATTTTGTTTTCATATTACCATTCGCGTTATGAAGACCAATCCAATTACCATAAACGGCTAATTGGTGCGCCAGCGTGGTCTGAAATTTATCATTTCAAAGGATCTTACTCAATCAAATTAATCGTTTGAAAATAGAATGTGTACTTTCAAGGCGACATCATCGTCAAGTTGGAACTTGTTGTCAAAATGAATCTTAATCAACTGACCGTTACGAGATTCTCAAGGTCATCTATCAACCTTCACTTCGGGTTGTACAGGGACTGACTGCCTTCGTTATCATTTCGTGCGAGCTGATGCTGTATTCGCAGATCGAATTATTTTAGCTTCAAACGTACATCCACGGAGACGAGGCACATTGTTTTTTCCCGGCACACGCGAGCTAAGTATAACTTGTATCCGTTATACATTTTATTATTATTAGCTGTGCCTTAATTGCTTATGTCCACCTTTATATTTTCCGTGTTATGTGTTATATGTTGTGTATTCTTTGTGGGAGGTAGGGTTTGGAGACTCACGGAGGATACATCCCAGTTTCACACCAGGGCCTTCGTGACTTCTTTAGGAATTGTTTTGCAGACTTCCCTCAGTGGAATGTTCCTACGCGTGAGCGTAGAAGGATTCTAGGTCCACTGTGTCTGGTGGTCTGTGACACCTGACTGTTTAGCTGTAGTGTCAAGTTTTAATTGTTGTTTTCGTATTTATTTTTATTCGTAATTTAGTTTTATGATGAATTTTGTTTGTATTTTGCGTCCATCTCACCTTTCCTATCGTTCAGTTTTTTACAAAACCTATGTTTTTACACTGTGTTGTCAATTGTACTGTTAATTATCTGATCGTAGTTATCGTCGTATATTTTTACGATATTCTATTTTAGTTATACATTTTTATTTTTTTGATTTCTACGATTGTGTTCACCCGTCCATTTTATCATGTCTTGTCGGTTATGTTTCTATTGTCTTTCTCGTTGTTCATTTCATGACATTTGATTACATAAATTTATTGATTAATAACATATTTAATAATTATATGATAACATTATACCGTTCTAAGGACAGGAACGAAGAACACTTGTTATAGTAACAAGGTTAACTAATTTATATTGATTAATTATCATTTTAAATATCTAGAGTACTGTGACTACTTATATAGAATAATGTATTCACTCGATTATTTCATTAAGCAAGCAAAAGCTCTTCAGATGGCTCCTGATGAAGCAAAAGCATTTGCACTTGCAGAATATAAAAAAGCTCAAGAAATAGAAGCCGAACAGAGAAAGTTAGAAACTTTAAGACTAGAAAAACTTCAATTTGAGGCAGATCAAAAACGGATTGAGTCTGAGGAAAATGAGAAAAAAATGAGATTAACTGCTGAGGAGGATGAAAAGAAGAATAAATTTATAGCTGAGGAAGAGGAGAAAAAAATGAGATTGGCCGCTGAATTAGAAGATAAACGATTTCAGCGAGAGGCAGAACAGAAGCAAAGGGAGGCTGAAGAAAGACTTAAGATTGAGATGGAAAATAAACAAAAAGAAATGGAAGAGAGGAGATTAATAGCTGAACAAAATGTAAAACGACTTCAGCTTGAGATGGAAGAGAATGATAGAAAACGACAGCATGAACTAAAATTAGCAGAGTCAGAATATGAGAGACTTAGGTTAACTCAGGAATCTAATTCTCAGAGAACTTTTGAAAGCCAAACTTCATCCAGACAGGATCATTTTAAGGAAATTCACCTTAAATTACCAAAATTTAATCCCCCGTCTGATGACGTAATATTCTTCCTAGATAGGTTTGAGGCCACTTGTGGGTCTTATAACGTGGATAAAGCGCTATACTGTACATATTTATCCAGATTACTTACAGGGGATGCATTAGCAGTTTATCATACCACCAGCATTGGTGAGAAAAATGACTATAATGCTCTTAGAGCGGCACTTCTGCAAAAATTCCAAATGACAGAAGACGAATATCGTTTAAGATTTCATACATTACTACCTCAATCTGGCAGAAATTTCAGTGATTTTCTGTCACAGATACGACTAACATTAGAAAGATGGATCGAATTATCCAAAATTGAAAAGTCGTATGAAGGTCTCTTCGATTTACTGATGCGCGATAAGGTACTATCGTCTGTAAATCCTACATTTCTCGCATTTTTACACGAACGGAAACCTTTATCAATGAAAAACTTAGAAGAACATGCAAAAAACTTTTGCACTGCTCACCCAACCATGGATCTAAGTAATGCACAGATTAAGAATGAATTGCCTGTTGCTTTTGCAGCACAACAAAACAATTTTTCACGCAATCGTTCTTTTAGTGCTGATAGGTATGTCAATAAGGGAAATAATTACAATTTTAACAATGATAACTTTTACAAAGGGAAGCAATTTCAACAATCTGCTCCATTTAATGTTTCTTGGAACCAGACTCACAGATCGCGAGATTTTGGTAACAATAATTTTAAAAATAATCAAGGACATTATAATAAACAAAACTGGAGATCAAGATCTCAGGGTCCGCAAAACAGACAAGGTTCTTGGAATAAAAATTTTAAAGAACATCATAACTTTAATTATACAAATTATCGGACTCATCCAAATTTTAACTCTAGCAGAAACGACAATTGTAGCAATTTTAATGACAAAAATCACAATCGATCGCGCCGACGAGATAGATCGTCGAGTAATACAGGTAGACATTCTAATGTCGCTTTTAGTGATACACAGGCTAACATTGAACAGGGTAAAGGAGCTGAAACTCATAATGCTATGTGTTGTTCTCTTGATTGTACCCAAGTCAAAGATTGTTCAGAATGCTCTACTCTTTTCCAGCCCAAGGCGATCACGACGCTGCGTTGCGGACATACCTTGCCTAGTCTACCTGCAGTCTGTACGGCCACTCCTGCGTCAGTACACCAGGGACAGGGCTCTCTTAAGTTTAACAGAGGATTTGTTAACAATATTTCATGCTCTCTTTTATTCGACTCAGGTTGTACCACTGTGGGCGTCCGGACTTCGCTGATCGACCCTAGTTGTGCGACGGGCAGGGTTGTGAAATGTGTGACGTTTGGCGGAACTGTGGAAACATTTCCCACAGCCATTATAACACTTCATACACCATTTTTTTCAGGACAGATCCAGGCTTGTCTTCTTCCAAATCCAATTTGTGATTTAATACTTGGTCGCATACATGGTATTAAAGAGTGTTCACCTCAGCAAATTGCTGAATGGGAAGAGCGACATATTCAAACTGCAAATGCAGTAGTGACTAGAGCGCAAGCTACTAATATGTCGCATGATACACCTATTGAACCTACAGTTCATACCACTTGTGATGATGATGCTCCTATTTCACGGGAGTTGTTTGCAACATTGCAAAAGAATGATGATTCATTAAAAAAAATTTTTCAGTATGTGCACAAAAATAACACCAGCAACAAACTTGCAAAATCTAGACATGACTTTATACTTAAAAATGGGATTTTGGTTAGAGTAATACGGGAAAAGGATTCATCCTTATGTTCTCAGATTCTAGTCCCATCCTGTATGAGATCTCGTATATTACGACATGCTCATGACTCGCAATGTGCGGGCCATATGGGTTTTTCGCGTACCAAATCCAGAGTGCTTTCGGCATTCTACTGGCCAGGCGTTCATAGAGATGTTACTCTCTATTGTCGGTCCTGTTTGATATGTCAAGAAGTTAAGGTACGGGGTCCATTTCATGCGGCTCCTATTCAAGCTGCGGACATCCCGATTAGACCATTTGATAAAATGGCTATAGACATTATTGGTCCTATGCTTCCATCTGCTAGAGGGCATACGCATATCCTTACGTGCATTGATATGTGCACTCGTTGGCCTGAGGCCATCCCTCTCAAGAACACTTCATCTGCCAGTGTAGCAGAGGCATTGATGTTAATCTTCTCACGCATTGGTTTTCCACGGAAAATCTTGTCGGATCATGGGGTTCAGTTCATTTCTGAATCCATGTCTCAAGTTATGAAGACATTAGGTATAGACAGATCTCTTAGTTCTATTTATCATCCGATGTCAAATGGGTTAATTGAGCGTCTCAATAGGACACTCAAGCAGTTGTTGGGTAAGATGACTCAAGACCATCCCCAAGACTGGGATCGGGTCCTACCCGCTTGTCTCTTTGCGTATCGCGAAGTACAAAATCAAGCCACGGGGTTTTCTCCATTCCAGCTTGTTTTTGGCATGCAACCACGCGGTCCGATGTCGTTAATCCACGACTTATTGGTTGATGAGAATATTGAAGAGGAAACTCAATCCTCTTATGAGTATGTGATCTCTCTTAGAAAGAGAATCATAGATGCTTGTAGACTAGCTACTGCATCATCCGAACAAGCCAAAGAAAAAGCTCGTCTATTTGCAAACAAGTATAGACGTCTTCGCCAGCTTATACCTGGTGATGAAGCTTTTGTCTTACTACCTGCGCATAACAATCGTCTTTTAATTACCTGGAGAGGTCCTTTCAGGATCATCTCAAGAATATCCGATGTCGACTACATCGTTGATGTTAATGGTAAACATAAAACCTTCCACATTAACATGTTGAAGGAGTATTACTCACGTCCTGATTATCTACAGTCAGTGTTTCAAGCAACTGACGATCCTACACCTCCTATTCAACACTATTCTAGTTTGTCAGTCATCCAAGAAGAAGAATCTTCTTTCGATGATGTACAACTACCAATACCAGTTGTACCACTCCATTCCACTGAGAAATGGAATGATGTTACTATCTCATCTACTCTTTCGGCTGATCAACGTCAGCAAGTCTCTAATATTCTACACACGTATGAGGATGTCCTCACTGACATCCCAGGTCATACGTCAGTCATCCAACATGACATTATTCTGACTGACGATACACCTATTCGAGTTCGCCCATATCCTATCCCTTTACACTTTCGTGATAAGGTTGATAAGGAATTGGATGAGATGCTTCAATTAAATATAATTGAACCATCTTCATCACCATATTCTTCTTCTATGGTAATCATTAGGAAGAAGGACAACAATATACGTCTTTGCGTAGATTACAGGAAATTAAACAAAGTTACAAAATTCGATGCGGAACCGTTACCTCTTTTAGACGACTTATTGGAGAAATTATCTCATGCCACATTCTTTTCGAAATTTGACCTTTCAAAGGGTTATTGGCAAGTGCCACTCACTACTAAAGCAAAGCCATTCACCGCTTTCTCGACGCCACGGGGTCTTTTTCAATGGAATTTTATGCCATTCGGATTAATGAATGCGCCAGCTACCTTTGTACGCATGATGCGCCGCATATTGTCTCATCGTCCCGATGTCATTACTTATATAGATGACATCTGTCTTTTCAGTGACTCTTGGGATGAACATATTCAGGGTTTAAAATCTTTACTTTCTACCTTACGGGATTATAACTTAACAGCGAAACCTTCAAAGGCTTTTGTCGGTTTTCATGACATCTCATTTCTTGGTCACCGTATAGGTCGCGGTTTAATGTATACAGAAGACAGTAACGTCTCTAAAATTTTAAACATCTCAGCACCTAAGACAAAAAAACAAGTGAGGTCGCTCTTAGGACTAATACAGTTCTATTCTAAATTCATCCCTCATTTGTCTACTATAACTGCACCTTTTTCTTCGTTACTGAAAAAAGGCACATCTAATGTAATAAAGTGGTCGCAGGATCACCAAACGGCGTTAGACTATATAAAACAATTTTTTTCAAATAAGCCTTTTTTAAGGTTGCCTAACAAAGATCTCACCTTTGTTCTTCGCAGTGATGCTTCTTCCTACGCTATTGCGGCAGTTTTGATGCAGGAATACGGAGGCACCTTATTTCCGGTTATGTACGTATCCAGAAAGCTTACGACGAGCGAGATGAAATATTCCGTTCTGGATAAAGAGCTCCTCGCTCTTGTTTGGGCAATCACAAAACTGGATCGTTATCTCCTCGGATCACACTTTGTGGTGGAATCCGACCAGAAAGCTCTTACAGCACTGAACACAGGGAACGTTAAGTCATCAAAGTCAGCGCGTTACGCTATAGCGCTTCAACCGTTCCATTTTGAGATACGAGCTATTCCTGGAGTACAGAATGTGTTCGCAGACTGTCTGTCAAGATGCCCTAGTGAACGTGTTGAAACTAAACCACTTCCAGATGGAGAAACATCTTCACCGAAACATGAATAACTTTGTACATGGTCACTGATTGTACATCTGTAAAGACTATGTATAGTTCTGCAGTATTCGTATAAATATAACTTTCAGAATATACTTACGTATGGGTTATAACATTACTTCTTGTGTCGTAACGTTTTGTTAGAACGGGAACAGTGATATTAGAGTAACATTTCTTTTAGTATGGAAACATTGTTAAAAGCGACAAATAGACATTCGTTATTGTTATGGAACATATTACACTACATATCGTGTTCGTAAACGTATTTCGGGCATGGAACATTGAGAACATATTTTTGACGATTCTAAACAGTTTAAACGAATATTCACAATGATTGAAATTAGAATTACTTAAAATAAATTAGTAGTTATTTATTTCTGGGTAATTAAGTACTAGAATTAGAATAATTCAATTTAATCAATTTGATTGATTATAAATCACACATCTACTAACTTTATTAGTGTCTCGCAATACGTGTATTCACGTATCCCACTACATGATATCTCACTTTTAGATAACTAGTCAAACTTACTAGTGTTAGAAAATAGTAAGTGTGTTGCTTCTTAAAGTGTTTAATTATGCTTTTTTTCATTTTGCATGTTGTATTTTAAAATTTTCTGTTTTATTGATTCTCTTATCATTGATTATCATCAGCTTTGCTGTTCATTTTCATTTGAAATCACATATTTCGATTTTTTTGAAAACTTAGTTGAATTTTATTATCATCTTTTTTGTTGGTTTTTCATTTTCATTTTCTTTTCAACTTGTTTTACTTCGAATATTACCACATCGTTCCAAATTAGGTCGAGTGTGGATGTGTGCTTTAATGCATACTATCATTTAGTTATATTGATTTCGTTTAATATTCTTTTCTTAATATGATATAACTTGATGCATTTCATATATCTTGTTGTAGTTTTGACTCACCTCTCTCGGGTACTAAGTTCAAAAAAATTAATAGAATTAATTTTTTTAAGGGGAGGTGATAAGGTAGCTGTTACGTACATTTATTACCTAAGGGGGTAGTCTTCGGTCCTGCCAAATGTACGCACCAGTTTTATATAGTTATATTATTTGTGCGTTCGATTGATTCACGCACTGACGTGCACAAGGCAATATGAGTTGCTTTGGGACGCACGGGTAACCTAGTTGGGTAGTTTCTGACGTGATGTTTTGAACGGGGGCAGTGCGGACTTTGTTATGTCCGAGATATATATTATTGGAATTTTCTGGCAGTTTTTGTATAAGCCAGTATGTTATATTGATTCAATTGGTATTCTTGACGAAGCCAATGATGGAAGGATCATGTAAGTGTCGCCCCGGTTATATTTGTATATTTATTGCCGTAAACTAAAGTATCAGGCCGCTCCCAGTTGTAGTCTAGCGGGAAGTCATCTTAGCATGTAATTTCCTAGTATGGACAGACGGAGTCGGTGGTCATATTATATTACCGTAGAGGAATAATACCTACGTGTAAACCAGTTTATTTATTCGTATGCTTCATATTTTATATGCCGTATGTTCTTCTATGCCAAAGTCGTGGCATGGATGTAAAGAGAGGTTAGCCGATTCAGAACTCTAACCTGAATAGATTGTTGTGGATGTTTATAGGACTTAATTCTTGAAGAATCACTAAGGAGCTGAGAGTATTATCAGCAACTTCAAAGTATGACATTTTGCACCTATAATCTGTAACTATGATCGTCTCGTTCCTTCGTATGTG
Source organism: Oreohelix idahoensis (assembly GCA_024509875.1). Classification (NCBI taxonomy): domain Eukaryota; kingdom Metazoa; phylum Mollusca; class Gastropoda; order Stylommatophora; family Oreohelicidae; genus Oreohelix; species Oreohelix idahoensis. The sequence goes on from JAMPIV010004653.1 coordinate 72,360, forward strand.
CCATGTTGAATAAACTATATGTACAGTAAACCGACTTGTGTACTACCATCGAGTGAACAGTTTAAACACTACCTGTTGTAGTTCGTTTTCACAGAACAGTTTATTGACATTTTGTTTTCATATTACCATTCGCGTTATGAAGACCAATCCAATTACCATAAACGGCTACAACAGGAGAACTGCCGTAAGACGGGGGTAAAACAGTAGAATGGGGGAAAAAAACACAAATAGTAATACGTCTTACAAGGAGAAAGGACAGGAAAAACCTACGTTGCGGCCACAAGGCTTTCGTCAGGGACAGACAAACAAGACAGGAGGGAAAGAAAGAAAATGAGAATTAAGTAGAGAACATGAAACTATAAAAATAAGAGAAAAACAACTCCCTTGTGTCCAGTCACATGTCCAGTCACAGAAGCAAGTGGCAGCCATCTTGCTTCTGTGACTGGACACAAGGCAGTTGTTTTTCTCTTATTTTTATAGTTTCATGTTCTCTACTTAATTCTCATTTTCTTTCTTTCCCTCATGTCTTGTTTGTCTGTCCCTGACGAAGGCCTTGTGGCCGCAACGTAGGTTTTTCCTGTCCTTTCTCCTTGTAAGACGTATTACTATTTGTGTTTTTTTCCCCATTCTACTGTAAAAGTATATGTGGATTAAAATGGCGGTATTTAAAAACTGCTAAATTCCTAAAACTCCAAATGAGATATCTATATTGTGACAATAAAATGAGAAGTTTTGTATGTGTTTCGGGAAGTGATCTCGGGAGCGTGTTAAGAAAAATAGATTTGTAAAAGTCAACGTTGTTGTGTATATGTGAGGCAATTATATCCTGCAATGCTTTCCTCATAGGTATGACTGTATTGCACGTGTAGTAAATGTGATCTTCGGTTTCTTGAATGCGTGTTTTGCACAGCTGGCACTGTGATGTTTGTTTGGATCTGTGAGCTTGTCTTTCTGTTGTGGGTGTCATGTTGTATATGAGTCTAAAGGTAACTTCTTTTGCCTTGGCAGTGATGTGAGGGTTGTGTAAGTTGGTGAAAGTGTCAGTATAATTTGTCTTGAAGTATTTCTGTCCCCTTTTAATCCTGAGATGTAGCGGAGGTGCTTGTAATTTGACTAAGTGTTTGTAGATTGCATTTGTTTTCTGGTGAATTAAGTTGTCGTGTCCGTGAATGGCTTGTATGCATGACTTGTAAAATGATGGTAGTGGGCCGAAATGGTGTGGCGTTGAGTTGCTTATTGGTCTCAGTCTGGTGAGTCTAAGCCCCACGTAATAGTGTGCTAGCACGTGTTGTTCTGGATGTTTGATGATATTCCCTACGTGTTTGATTCTAAGTGCTTGGATCTTTGTCTGTATGTCCTGGAGTGCAATCCCTCCCTGTTTCTTTTCTTGTATAAGTGTCTTATGTTTTATGCTGTAGATTGTGTGACTAAAAATAAATCTTCTGATCTGTTTGTTTATGTCTGTAATAATCTGTTTCGGGGGGTCAAAAACTGTGGCTATGTATAGTAATTTGGGAATGACATAAGTGTTTACGATCGTGCTTCGTCCAAAAATTGTTGTGGTTTTGAATTTGTATCTATGTAGCATGTCTGTCATTTGTGTTGCTAGGTTCTGCCATGTGTCTTTGTGAGTGCGGCTTGGGTGTGAAGGAAAAGTGATGCCGTAGATTTTGATGTTGTTTGTTGGTACAAGCCCAAATGGAAAGTCTGTTTTGTTTTTCCATTTGCCTATGCCCATTATTGTTGATTTCTGTACGTTGACTTTAGCTCCGCTACCTTTACTAAAGTCTGTGAGTGTGTTTAGAATGTTTGCAATAGACCTGTCGTTTGGTGGGAAAAAGGTGGTGTCGTCTGCATAAGCAATCAGCTTATGCCCGCCTTTCCCTGGTATAAATGTGCCCTTAATAGAGCTGTCCTTTCTAATTTTTTCCAGCATGGGTTCTAGTGCTAGAACGTAGAGTAGGGGGGAGAGACTACGCCCCTGCCTCACGGATCGCGTTAGCCTGAAAGTGTTGGTAAAAGTGTGATTCACCAAAACCTTCCTTTCGGGCTTCGCATACAGGATTTCAATCCATTTCCTAAAATGTTCACCTATATTACAATGTAGTAATGTTTTGTGAAGGTATGAGTGTGATATTCGATCAAAAGCTTTCTCTTGATCGAGAGATAGGATTGACGACTGACAATCCTTCTCGTGTGTGTAGGTGATTATGTCTCTGATGAAATGTATGTGCTGGTGAATATTTCTGTTTTGGACGCTACACTGCTGGTCTTCATGTATGAGGGTGGTCATGAAAGGTTTTAGTTTGTTTGTTAGCGTTTTGGTTAAAATGTTGTAGTCTATGTTTAAGAGAGATATAGGTCTGTAGTTTTTAAGGAGTGTTTTGTCTGCGTTGTCTTTAGGTATGAGAGTGATGTATGACATGTTCAAGCTTGGCGGGAGTTCTTTGTTCTCGAAAGCTTCTGTGTATACTTTTAATAGAAGGGGGCCTAAGATGGGAAAAAAGTGTTGATAAAATTCTGCTGTGAGTCCGTCTGGCCCTGGTGATTTGTCTTTTTGCATAGTGTTTATTGCGAGTGTTATGTCTGTAAGTGTCAGCTCGGCATCTAGACCTTGCTTGTCGTCATCTGATAGTTTCTTTGTAAAGTGCATAAATGTGTCTTGTGTCCGTGACTGGACGTTTTCTTTTGTGTACAGGTTTCTGTAGTAATCTTCAAAAGCCTGTATTATGTTTTGTGTTTCTGTCTGTGTGGTTCCGTCTAGATCTACTATTTGCCCTACCTGTCTGCAGCATTGTATGTTTTGTTCTATTGCCATGTATTGTTTACTGGGTGTTTCTTGTGTGATTGTGTTCAGTTTCGTCCGTAGTAGGGCGCCCTGAAACCTATGGTGCTTGTATTGTTGTAGCTGGTCTTCTAATGTGAGGATGCTGGGTGAATTTCTGTCTGTTTGTTTTGTGAGCAGTATTGCATCCTCTACTAGTTTCTCTTGCTTTATCATATCCTTGTGTATCCTAGCTGACATTAACTGCGTTCGTTCACGTATTGTATTTTTTAGTATTTCCCAGTGGTGTTGTATGTTTTCTGTTGGCACATCAGTTGCGTATGTAAGGATGAGTTGAGTCATATGTTCCGTGTATGTCTTGTTTTGGAGTAAAATGTTGTTGAATTTCCAGTGTGGAGAGCGTTTGAAATGCGTGCTTACCTGAGTGGAACTAATGGCAGTGAGTATTGCAGATTTAAAAACAGCGCATTAAAATTGACCAGAAAAACATAGAAATGTTAGAGAAAGAAAAAAAAAAGTTTTTTTTTTTTTGGTTAGGCAGTGTAATCAGTTTGGTGGGTGAATCTGTTTTTGTTGAGATTTACAGGTGAAAAACGCAGAACATTTTTAAAGCGTCTAAAGGTTAACACATAAGTCCTATTTGGAACACATTTCAGAAAACGTAATTGCTGCGATAACTGATGTACGACGAACAACCATCTTCTGAACAGCCTATTGACAAGAGCCAGTACAAATGTGCTTGGTTGGTAAGGGAGAGAACTATTTTTGATGTAAATATTTTCTGTGAGTACGTAGTTATGGTTTACAAAATTTGCATAAAGAGTGTTTGTAATAAGCTTGAAGTAAGAGAACATAGCATTTGAGCATAAACCACTAAGGGAGATAACCATAATATTAGCGCCCTTTAGAGTTAAGCGAAATGTAAGCGAAGTGTAAACATTTATAGAATGAAGTTCACTGAGTTGTTTATGAAGGTATTAACCGTGATAGGTGAGTGAACTGAAGAATGGACCAATCGCATTGACTGGAAAACAATGGAACGGATCATGGGAATGTATAGAAGGTCAGTACAGATTACGACGCGCTGGTGAGCGGTCATGTTTACTCAGTCCAGGCAGCGAACCTAGTGCCCTGTATATATAGAGTTACGACAACTAAAATTTGGCCGCCATTTTCGGTCGTACCCGTATTGCAGGAAAATGGACCCGATCATGAGTTTCGGACCCAATTTGCATTTTCGTTTAGGTTAGCTAATAATTTGAAATAAAATTAGATGCAAATACAGTAGCACATATTTGTACTATTATTTGTATTTCAAGTAACAAAACAAAAAGAAGAAAACTAGTTTACTTTCCGGTTTATTGAAAAGAATCAGTAGCGTGGATTTTTAACACATACTCCGTTGAATTTTATATTCCGTTAGAATTCCACTATTTAGCAACAAATATTCCGTTAGAATTGCAACACTTAGGAAAACATACTCCCTTCGAATTGTATTTTATATATTATAATTATACAATTATATAATTTATATTACATAATTTAAAATTATATAAATTATATGAAATATATATATATAATATATAAATTTACAATTATATGTTATATTTATTATATATATATATATATATATATATATATATATATATATATATATATATATATATATATATATATACAATTATATATATTATAATTATAATTTGTATTATTATATAATAATAATGTGATATAATTTTATTATAATTAAAAGAATATTAATAAAATAATAAAAATATAAAATTTTATTACATGATATAATTCTTGTATATATTTAAAATATATAATTACAAAATCATAATAAATTTATAATTTATATTATATATTTTAAAATTATATTAGATTATATAAAATAAATAAATAAATAAATAAATAAATAAATAAATATATATATATATATATATATATATATATATATATATATATATATATATATATATATTTATTTTTATATATATATATAATATATATATATATAATATATATATATATATATATATATATATATATATATATATATATATATATATATATATATATATATATATATATTTATTTATTTATTTATTTATTTATTTATTTATTTATTTATATTTATATTTACATCTATATTTACATCTATATTTATATCTATTTTTGAGCCGCGCTAGCGTAGTGGTTACAACACCGCTCTGGCGACCGGGTGATACAGGATCAAACCCGGGCGACGGCATTTGAGGATTTTTCGTCGACCGGGATTTGTACTGGATTAACTCGAGACCTGGCGAAGACATTTGAAGGAGTGTCGTCGACCAGGGACTGGCGGCTCCTGAGCCGACCCAGCTGCAATGGGTACCTCCGAAATCGGAGAGTATTTGCCTGAATGGCGAGGGACACTTGTCTCTGTACAAGAAATAAAGGGATACTCACGTAAAATCAATGTCAGGTTAGACATAAATAATAACCTGAGATTTCGCCTCGAGTATTAGCGGGCGTACGAAAAAAAAAAAAAAAAAAAAAAAATATCTATATTTATATCTATTTTTATATCTATTTTTATATATTTATATACATATATATACATATATATATAATAATAATAATAATAATAGCCCCTTCAGTCATAATTGACTATGGGAATGCGCCCCTGAGGTGACAGCCCTCAGCTGCTTATTTTCCTGGTGCTCCTTTCGATGTTTTCTCCTCACCTCTGCTTCTTGTGTGAGCCTCTCTTCGCCCAATCTGAGGTGGCGCCGTAAATAGCATCGCCACTTAGTGCGATCGGCAGCTTTATCCTCCCATGTTGCTGGATCCATGTCCAGTGCCCTCATATCTCTCTTGCACACATCTTTGAACCTCAGCTGTGGTCGCCCAACTGTTCTCTTGCCATTTGCTAATTGTCCGTAGAAGATATCTTTTGGGATGCGACCATCATTCATGCGGCGAACATGGCCAAGCCAGCGAAGTCTGCGCTGTCTAAGAAGCGTATACATACTTTGAAGGCCAGCACGTGACAACACCTCGACATTTGTCACTTTATCTTTCCACGAGATGCCGAGGATGCGGTGTAGACACCGCAAATGGAAGGTATTGAGCCTTCTTTCTTGCTTAGCATAGGTCGTCCAGGTCTCGCTGCCATATAGGAGTGTGCTGGTGACGCAGGCATTATATACCGCAGCTTTGGTCTTCATTGTGTGTTTAGAGTTTCCCCAAACACGCGATGTGAGGCGGGCAAAGGTAACTGCAGCTTTGCCAATGCGGCTGTCGATTTCTGTATCCAGTGAGAGTTTGTCATTGATGGTAGACCCTAGGTATGTGAAGTGGTGCACCACTGCCAATTCATAGTTATCGATAGTGATAACTGGTGCAGCACCCACATCCTGACTCAGCACATTCTTTTTCTTTAGACTTATTGTGAGGCCAAAGTCCTTGCATGCTTTAGTGAAGCGATTCATCAAGCTCTCTTATAGTGACCCTTCTGATTTTTGTTTTTGCCTTCAGCCTTGAAAGATTAAACAGACGGCCATCTGACCTAGTGTGAAGGCATATTCCTTCAGTTGCATCTCTGAATGCATGTTTCAAGAGTAAGGCAAAGAAGATTCCGAAGAGGGTCGGAGCCAGAACACAGCCTTGTTTAACGCCACTTCGTATATCAAAGGGCTGTGACGTGCTTCCAGCATATTGGACTGTTCCCTTCATGCCGTCATGGAATGACTTTATCATTTCCAGCATTTTAGAAGGGCAGCCTATTTTCAGGAGGATTTTAAAGAGTCCATCCCTACTAACCAGGTCGAATGCTTTTGTGAGGTCTATAAAGGCGATATATAATGGTCTTTTCTGCTCTCTTGATTTTTCCTGAAGCTGGCGGAGAGAAGATCATGTCTGTTGTTGATCTGCCAGCTCGGAATCCACACTGTGACTCTGGATATATGCGCTCAGCTAACTTGTGTAGTCGCATTAAGATTCAACTTCTTGAGCCCAGCAATTCACATCTTGCTTGGTTGGGTTCGCCTAGTGCCCTGTATATATAGAGTTATGTCAACTGAGTCAGAATCGAAAACGAGGCTGAACGATGTGGACGCCATTTTTTGTCGACAATAGCAGGGTTAGTAGCGGGAATAAGCGTCGTGTAAGATTTTTTTTTTTTTTTTAAATTAATGAAGAAAAATATCCCGTTCAACCTCTGATGGGTTATAATTAGGATATATATTGTTTTCAATTCCAAATAATATGAACAACTGCCGATGAGAAAGTGGCATCACATTTGTAAAATCATTGTAAATAGGGACAATCACAATTATGCTAATACGTTAAATAAATAAACAAAAACAAACAAACAAACAAAATCAAGAAGAAACTCTGAACAAGAATTATATTAAAATGGAGGGGTGTAAAGGCCTGGTGGTTCCAGTTATATAACTGACTTTAACAGATATTTAATTGACTTTCATCTGTTAAAAGTCATATGCATTGTAAGAACAGCATCAGACCTTCACATTCCCAGACACTAATATTAACATTTGTTCGTGATAAATATTGTTTGACTATATTATGCAGTTCCCTAGGTCTGTCTATTCTTAACACCTCTTCTATATTTATATGATTATATAAATGAATGGGAATGTGAAGGTCTGATGCTGTTCTTACAATGCATATGACTTTTAACAGATGAAAGTCAATTAAATATCTGTTAAAGTCAGTTATATAACTGGAACCACCAGGCCTTTACACCCCTCCATTTTAATATAATTCTTGTTCAGAGTTTCTTCTTGATTTTGTTTGTTTTTTGTTTATTTATTTAACGTATTAGCATAATTGTGATTGTCCCTATTTACAATGATTTGACAAATGTGATGCCACTTTCTCATCGGCAGTTGTTCATATTATTTGGAATTGAAAACAATATATATCCTAATTATAACCCATCAGAGGTTGAACGGGATATTTTTCTTCATTAATTTAAAAAAAAAAAAAAAATCTTACACGACGCTTATTCCCGCTACTAACCCTGCTATTGTCGACAAAAAATGGCGTCCACATCGTTCAGCCTCGTTTTCGATTCTGACTCAGTTGACATAACTCTATATATACAGGGCACTAGGCGAACCCAACCAAGCAAGATGTGAATTGCTGGGCTCAAGAAGTTGAATCTGTGGGTGACTGAACTTCAATACAGAGAAAGTAGATAGCTCTAGATTGAATAGTGGTAGGAATTCTGGATTCTAGATTAAACTGTGTTTTAAACATAGGACTAGCTTAGACTAGTAGGAGATGTGATAAGTATTTGGAATTTCTTTGACTCTGGTAAGATTGACTTTATTTGACCTTTTATCATATCTTGTATCATCTGATGTTAAAAGAGAACTGTGGTGCATAAACATAGCCAAGACGCTACAAGAGGGTAATGCTGCTCATGTTTAAAGGAGAGATCAACAAGAAAGAATATTGAAGATGAATTTCATTAGGCACCAATATTTAATTGAGAGTCATGTTTTCAGAATTATAGCCAAGACACCACATGAAGGTAATGCTGCTCATGTTTAAAGGAGCGGTTAAACAGGAAGAATATGGAAGTTGAACTTTCGACTAAGTACAGAGCGGATAACTTATGTACAGTAAATAACCAGGATTAGCTGTCATGAATTGAAAGAGAGGCATAGTCTACGTCTAGAGTAAGAAGTAAAAGTTTGAAATGCTCTAACCTTTATATAGAGCTTATTCTGCGCTCTCTCATGTCAGCGTAAGTATGGAGGATGCCATATGAGTATTAGACATTGTTTGATTATTTCAGGTGTAACTATTGATTTGTAAAGGTTGCATATAAAGGAGTTAAGTCTATCTAAGTTGAGATTAGGAGAGAATATGACCCCAAAAATTTGCAGGAACTATTGTAAGAATCATGAGGAAAACAAATAGAAATTGAGAATGAACCTTAGTAGAGTTTGTACACAGAAATCTACAAATAATATTGGATATAGACTTATCGCAAAGAATACAAGAAGTAAAACAGTTGATGAGAGATGTAATCCAAGAGGAGGGTGAAGACAACAGCCTATATAAGAGACTACCAACAGAACAAGAATCATAGACCGAGAAGAATAAATAGTTGAGTTGAAGAGACATTCAAACATGGAGAGTTGTTCAAGAACCATACAAAACAGAAAGAAGAGAATAGCATTGAGAGACTTCGCTTCAGAGTTAAAGCGTTGCAGAAATTATGCAGTCGATTTCCCTTTCATAAGAATAGTAGACGGATTGGTTGCGAAAGTTTATAAGATTGAAATAAAGGACATTGTTGAAATTAAGCTACAACCATTGAAAGTCAAAGAAGAGAGACAAAAATTGAATTTGAAAAAACGAACTGAGCCTGCAGTTACTAGAATAGAGCCTCAGACAGAGAATGTCGCAGTGCAAACGGATGACAGGTTTAAGAAGAGTCTAATCCCAGTCAGGATAAAGTCAAGACAAGTTACAGATGATTTACCTGATTTGTGCAGTGTTGAAATGGTCGATAAGAAAGAAAAGCTGACATCGGAAGGAAAAGATGTGAAGATTGACAGTGCAATCATGAAGCCAGATACATTCTTGTCGATGCTATGGAGTCAAAAACAGGCACGTAAGAAAGATAAACAGTGCGGAAAAGTCCAACAAACAATTGCTAATATTTCAGAGCTAGAAACTGCTGATGATATGCTGAACAGTTTAGTGTCAAAAGGAATAGGTGTTCTAGAAGACATAAAGACATTACTTATGACCCAGATGGGAAAGTCAAATCAAAGTAACAACAATATTATTGATAATGTACAACAAAGTAACATTCAAGATCAAGTGCAAGATGAGAAACAAGAAGCTGACACATGCAGAAATCCAGAAAGAACTGACCTGAATGTGCAAAGTCATGTACCGGTTCCAGAGTTGAGCGAAGTTTCCTTAGATAGTGGATATTCAAGAAATAACAGCCTTAATCCACAAAAGAATCAAGAACAGCTGAAGCAAGTTACAGCAGCAGCACAGATGGACTCAGCAACACAAACAGAGAATAAAGTTGCAGTTTCAGCAACACAAACAGAGAATAAAGTTGCAGATTCAACAATACAAACAGAGAATAGAGTTGCAAGTTCAGCAACACAAACAGATGTTGACTTTAACACTGACCCATCTTACAGGTGTACAGGAACAGTACAGAGCGTTAACAGCGGTCCGGAGAAGAAGAAGAAATTTATCAAGATAGCTAACCCAAGTGAACAGGAGTTAAAGACAGCAATAAAAGACCTACTGGGGGGAGTTAGTTCTCACACAGTAGTAGTAGATTATATACGGTCATGTCTGGAGAGAGAGAGCTTCATACAGACTTATCGGGAAGACAAGATGAACTTCGCAGACTTGTGGAGATAGTATTGGAGGAACTTGAGTACTGGCATGTCAAGATAAGGGATAGCAACTTCTTCTCAGATTCATCATCAAGTTACTCAGACATTGTATCGTCAGATGAAGAAGATAGAATTATAGACTCTGACGAAAATGCAGAAGGATACTCGTCGGTCGAGTTTGAGTATGCAACGGACGAAGAAGGCTATAGATATTATGGGCCGAAAAATAAGAAAAGTCATCCTGGATGTACAAATCAGATAAAGAAAATTACCAAGAAGTCCCAACCAAGCGTAAATGAGTTAAAAGAAGGAATAAGATACCTCCTACGAGGACGCCGCGTCGGCACCACATCAGTAGAGTTGAATCACATCACTCCAGTTGATTTGATATGTGAAGAGATTGAGGAATAGAGAGATATTAGGAGTGAGTATGGATAAGGAATAATAGAAACACCCTATACAAATCAGTCGCTAGTCAACACCTAGGAGGGAAGAACGTGGTCTGGGTTAAAAGAAACGAACCATATATCATCCAGGAATTTCAACTTCTGGCGGTGATGGCCAGTCAATAAGAGGAACATTTACTTGGAAGATAAGTCAATAGTGAAGAGTTGACTTGAAAATAATAACTAGGCCTGCCACAGTCACCTAGTACAAAGCTATTAATAAATAAATAAAAGAAACACCCACGCTGCTACATAGTGTCTATTTGGCGCCGTGACCACTCCTCCTATAGCGACAACATGGCTACACCATTTCCAGAGGCAGTTCCATGTCGCCCCTTGTAGATAGGTAAATACATCTTCCGTTAGTTTCCCCTTGAACTGTGAGCCGTTATCAGTCAAGATTTGATGCGGGAATCCTAACCTAGTGAATATACTAAGTAATGCCTCTGCCACATGTTTCGAATCAATTGACGACATGGCTGCCGCCTCTCCCCACATAGAACAAGTGTCCACCAGAGTCAGAATGTAACTGTTCCTCCTCTTGGTCCGAGTGAGAGGTCCCACAATATCCACTGCAACTCTCTAAAAGGTGTTCCCACTATGGGCATTTCCCCTAGAGTTGCTGGAGCAGTCCAATGCTTTGGAGCTATCCTCTGGCATTCTGAACAGGATTTTACATATCTCTTTATATCTTCCGTTATACCTGGCCAGAAATAATGACAAGCTATACGCTGTCCTGTTGCGCTGATCCCCATATGACCACTGAAGGGAATCGCATGCCCTAGTTCCATCACTTTCTCCCTATATGAAGTGGGAAGAACCAGCTGTCCGTGACCATTGGATCCAGTTCCAGCCTTCCTATAGATCAGTTTATTCTTCATATAGTAGTCCCCTTTTATTGGAGGTGTGTGGCATTTAGGCAACTTTTTAAAGCACGGCTTGAGTGACCTGTCCTCCGCCTGTGCCTTCCTCATCTCCTGTGGATGAGTATTTATAGGATTATCCTCCTTCTTTGACTGTGATCTGGTCTGCACTGTTGCCATGATCACAGGTCTCTTGGGATTCCCCAAGAAGACATATATACACCCCAATTTCAGAGGGTAGATTGGATCGTTTATCACTGCTGCTTTGATTACTCCTTCCACATAGCGAGTTTTCACATTTATCCTGGCGATGGAAAGTGTCATAGTTGCTACGTCCTTAGTTGCCCCTAGTATCTCCACTGTTTCTGTGGTATACTGATCTGGGTTTACTAGGTGAGAACTCACAACTGAATCAAAATCTAATCCAGTATCATAAAGGCACCTTATGGTAACCCCATTGCATTCAACATCTTCACAAACTGGGGGGGGATAAGGTTCTTGCTGACCAGCGGGTTTGTCCTTTAATCCCTTGTTCCCCGTTTTCATAGCAGCGAAGGTAGAAGGTTTCTTATTACATACTTTGGTGTCATGATTGTCCCTTTTACACCATTTACACCATTTCTTTCCTTGGTGGAAAGGTTTTCTTTCATCATATTTTCGGTCATTGAACTGTGGGTTTCCATCTCTATAATCACCTCTTGGCCTGTCAAAGTTTGTTTCACCTCGGTTTACCTGATCTTTGTTATCAAATTTATTAGCGTTTTGTGGGGCTTTAAAATTTTCTACATGCTTCTTCTTTGTGCCAGCCACTTCTGCCTGGGCTCCCTGATACCTCTCAGCGACATTAAGTACCTCACCCAACCTCTCTGCACCTTGTTCCATGAGAAACGTTCTCAGGTCTGGAGCCATGGACTCTCTTAATTGCTCTATCATGATCATCTCTTTAAGATCTTGGGTCTTCCCCAGAGCAGTCCACTTCTCCAAATAGGTTTCCAATCTGGCAGAGAATTGGTGGTAAGTCTCCCAAGACAAAAGTTTGGCATTTCTAAACTTCTTACGATAAAATTCACCATTCTTCTCATATCTTAACAAAAGAGCCTCCTTTAGCATGTCATAATTGTCTTGGTCATACCTGCTCATCTTCGCAAACAGTTCATAAGATGTTCCCTGTTACTGTTAAATTATTATTGATACTAACATATTGTTATTACACATTACTGATAATGTAAACTGGGTTCTGATTATATAGGCCACGCCCACCCGGGGCTATTTATAAATATGTCACTACTGTCACTGTGCCTGGAATGTTCAAAGTAAGTGTGTACTGCTGCATTCATTCATCACAGTAACACACATAAGAATCATGGGTCGTTGAACTACCGTTGACGTTTCATGAACAGTTTATTCACGTACCAACATAGACGACGACATAGACGAAAATTACAGCATAAAGTACAAAGCATGGAGTAAATAAATTCATGAAGCTCCAACACACTCCACAGAGCTCAACTACGGCGCATACTGGCGCACTTCTCATATAAGGTACACATTAACAATGTTCCTTAATAAACTGCATCCACTGCAGTTATAAATACGGCCTCATACATATGGCCTCATCCAGAAAGACTGCTCACATCGCAGCACTATTAAATTCATCAAAATACTGGCCTTATCATGCTTTCTCCATAGAGCTCAATTATAGCATAATGGTGCACTTCTCATAGAAGATGACCATAACGATTTTCCTCAAAAGACTACATCTCCCCTTCTCAACAAAGGCTGCTCCACGGCAGTTGAATAATCATCGTCAGCGCTATTTCTCCTTAGAGCTCAATTATAGCATAGTGGTGTACTTCTTATAAAAGATGCACATCCACAATATTCCTTAAAGGACTGCGTACACAGCAGTCTGCAGTAATATAGCCTGCACAATATATGGCCTCCTAATCTCCTTCACAAAAATGTCTATGGCCTACAAAGTAATGTCTTTAAATCTCAGACTCTCCATAGCACCTAATTGCAGATTAGTGGTACACTTCTCTTAGAACGTGCACAATACCAAAATCTCTTAAACGACTGCATCCACTACAGTTATAGATATCAAAATACATATTGTCTTCAGATAATCTAACACATGAAAGAACATTCAATACAGGCCTGTGCAAAAGTCTCCACCGAGACACACATTGTGAAAAACACTCTAAACATCTTCACCGAACACTGGTCGGGAACACACACTTAGAGAAAACACCAGGGTTGACTTCACTCCGTCAACGCCTAGAACCCGACTGCCAGCGGTCACAAATCTCCTGCTCAAACAGTCACGGGACTTCGCTGTTCAACACAGCTCAGTCCCTTCATGGACTAACCGTGAGAACTATTCACAGTTCTACAATACAGAACAGCGCTCACAACGCTTTCTATACACTCTAACTTCTATCATATATTTGTTTAACCAATTCACCGTTAATCAAGTCTACAAGCGATGTAACCATTAATTTACTCTGTCCAACCCGTATACAAAAGATCACTTCCCTTTTTGACCGTAACATTCCCCTAAGACCCTGGGATAACTTTAGGCTCCACCTTTCTTTTTCCAACCCATAAGTGGTGGCTAATACCTCAAACCGGCGTTAAAATGATTCAATATCATCATCCTTCTCAACAAAATGATCTAGATGAAACCCCATAGCTGAGGTTGAGGCTCCCTGACTGGCAGTGGCATCGGAGGTAGAGGGGCTGGTACCATTTTCAGGAGCATGGCCTTGTAATTTCAACTCCCTTAGTCGTAACTCGTGCTCCCTCTGTAATCTTTTCTCCTCCTTTTCTGCTTCCCTTTCAGCAGCTAGTCTTCTTTCCTCTGCTTCCCTTTCAGCAGCCAATCTCTTGTCTTCTCTTTCTGCAGCCAATCTCTTTCTTCCTTTTCAGCTGCCAGTCTTCTTTCCTCAGCTTCCAATTTCTTCTCTTCAAATAGGAGCCGCTTAATCTCAGCTTCCCTATCCGCCTCTAATGCCCTAGCCTCTTTGTCAGCCTCAATATGTAATCTCTTAATCTCTTTATCAGCCTCTAATTGTAACTGTAATTTCCTCCTTAAATTATTATTATCTTTATTATAGGATATCTTTAACTTCTAGGGACAATAGTGATATAATATTGAATTTATCTTAATTGATAAGTTTAAATCCCGGGAGCGAGCTACCCAATATATGTTATGGTTTTATATGTTATGATTAGTGATGTTGTATGTAAGTTGTACTTGAGTGAGGTCAAGCTGTGAAGGCCCCTGAATCTGACAATTGATGGGTTGAGGTTTCAGGGTACCTTTCTGCTACCACCCTAAGATCTCACTCTAAGTTATATTTTTGACTAGTATGTCTGGTGACTACGTCTAAATGTCTAGGGTTATGGAAGTATGGTGTGATGGTAAACCAATACACAAACACACACAAATATTAAAGTCTATGATCAACTCAACTAACACAGGGTTTTAAATTTGGTATTTTAACAACTTTTTCTGTACAATTTATTTAGTCCTGAACCTTATATTCTTTTGGTCAGGACTTTAAAAATCAAATGAAATAAAATTAATTATAAAGGCAATTTCAGTTACACAAAATGGGAAAATCTGTTCAAACACATAATGTGAAATCTAAGAATAGTGTCAATATATCTCTACTAATGGTTCCTAATACTTGAGGGCGGGTTGGGGTGTTTGCATCACACCCTGTTTTTTATTTCATAAATATTCTGTTCTTTTTTAAAGGTGGTCATAGAGTTTATTTCAGATATATATATATATATTCTTAGGTGGATTGTTGATGAAGAGTCCCGTTCCAGGACAGAATTCTTATCTGGCACTGGGAACTAGATGATAGTTATCTTCCGGCCAATGTCGAAAACTTTCTGGAGCAATCCTGGTAGCAAGCGTGTACCAAGACTGCCGTCCAGTGGTAGACAGCGTGTACCACAACAACAATCTCCACTGTCACACTGAGCAAACTATTCAAGAGGCTGGCACTAAGCTAGTGCCAGTAACAAACCCTGCAACGTGAAGATTTTGGTTTCTCTCAGTAAAATATCTATTCCACCAAATTTACAATAAATACTGCATTCAAAATAAAAAAACAGGGTCAGATCTCTCTGACCAACCCAGCTCCTCTAATGGCTACCACACCTCTACAACATTTTCATTGCTCTTTTTCCATAAAATGAGATAGGTGATATGATTCATGATGACAATCTATATGATCTTTTGGTTCTACACCTCTCTGATAGTTGGTTAATATGATGGATCAACCTCTAGGCCCTGCATAAGTCTGCTGGGGACCTATTTACTTACAATCGTAATATTTTTCCAGCTGGCAGTATCTTACACTCACATTTTTAAATAAAATTTTAATAAGTTCGTTCTTACCACAAATTCAATGAAATAAACACAGGTACGACGATTTGGCACAAATATAGCTGTGCTGCTGCAAGACTATGACTGCTTGTCCTTTTTAGTTATATCCTTTTTATATGAAAAAGCAAGACAAACTTCTGCTCTATATCACTCGTCCTGTTTAAGGGAACAACTTCTTTCAAATGGCGTCCAGCCTTAGAAGTTTTCATTAATATGAAATGCGTTGGCCAATGGGATAGGGCGACTAACATTTTTGAATCACTTTAAAAAAAAACACCACTTCAAACCTACAATGTGTTAGTCTGCCTTAGGCTATACTCTGCAAAATATATTTTTAGTTTCGAGCCAACCAATAAACGCTTTCCCTCTTTCAAATCTCAACCAATCCAATTACATTTACTCCCTCCTTCCTCATTTAGAAAACGCGTTCAAATATGTTACTGCTAAGATAAGCAGGCATGAGAGTGTGTTTGTCAGTCTGTCATAGAATAAATAGTATTATGGCAATATCTCTGTTATTAGTTGGACTATTGGGCAATTTAAAATATATTATTGTTCAGGAGACACTGTTGCACAATATTATCTAAGTTTTATGGCCCTATGTATTATAATTCGTAATTCCATATTTTTTCCAAGTCAGTCGTCAATACTATTTAAATCTAGAAAACCGCCATCTTTTTCCTCTCTCCCCCCAAGATTTTCAAAACTAAAGCGACCTTGTCTCTGTGACGTCAAATTTTACGTTACTCTACCACAGCGGTTCCCAACCTGTGGTACGCGTACCCCTGGGGGTACGCGACAGGACGTTAAGGGGTACGCGAAAAAAATTGAGTAATGGCGGAAAAAAGATACATATGTCAACAGTGTAAAAGACAAGTCAAAAGAATTTAATTTCTCCTTGTATAAAAGATGCCGTTCTGTGCATGCTCGGAGAGGAACATGTTCGCAAAATGAACGCTATCCCTCTTTCGAACAATACAATTTCTCGAAGAATCCAGGATATGTCTGACGATGTTGAAGCGACAATAATAAGTAGAATTAAAAATAGTAAATTCTTTGCTATTCAAGTTGACGAAAGCACAGATATTGCTAATTTCGCTGTTTTGCTTGTTATTGTGAGGTATTTGAAAAGCAATGAAGTTGAAGAAAACCTTTTGCTTTGTCATCCTCTGTCAGGGCTAACAAGAGGTGAGGATATATTTCATGCTATTGATTCTTATTTCAAAGAAACGGACATTAATTGGTCTAATTGTTGTGGACTATGCACTGACGGAGCCAAGTCTATGTCAGGTTTCTACTCTGGTCATCGCGCTGGTGTCACGAAGGTAGCCCCTAATATAACCTGGATCCACTGCTGCATCCACAGTCAAAGCCTTGCATCTAACCGCCTCCCTGGTGAATTAAAAGTCGTTCTTGATGAAGCTGTGAAAGTGGTTAATTTTATAACGTCAAAGTCCACAAACTCGATGCTTTTTAAAGCACTGTGTGAAGAGATGAATAGTCTTCATTCTACCCTGCTCCTTCATACACAAGTAAGGTGGCTCTCTCGTGGTAAAGTCTTTACCTGGCTGTTCGAACTTAGACATGAAGTCCAACATTTTTTTGAAGACCATCCTTTCCAACTTACTTCAAAGTTACACGACTGTGATTGGCTTCGGAGTCTTGCATACTTATCGGATATTTTCCTACAAATAAACAAACTAAATTTGGCACTTCAGAATAGCTCGGTAACGATCTTCAATGTTTCAGACAAAATTGAATCTATGATTAAAAAATTAGATTTTTGGAGGTCGTGTATTGAAAAAGGCCAGCCTGAGGTATTTGAACTCTGCACAATTTCCTATCTGAGAACGAGCTGCACCTCTCCCAGGAAATGAGCGAGAAAATAATTGAACACTTGAAAGGGCTAAAATCATCTTTCGAGAAGTACTTTCCGAAACCTGGAAAAGAGAACTACTGGATTGTAAATCCCTTTGAAGAAGAATATTTCCAAGCAGCAACATTATCAATCAACGAAAAAGAGAAGTTGATTGAACTTTCGACTTATACTACTTTAATAGCTAAATTCAAAGGAAAATTCCTTATTAACTTTTGGGGAGACATCAGCAGAGATTATGAACAGCTGACCAACAAGGCGCTTAAGTTTCTGTTGCCATTTACAAATACTGAGCTGGTGGAGAGGGCTTTCTCTTCTTATACCTTTATAAAAAGTAAATACCGTAGTAAACTGAATGCAGGTCCAGAATTGAGACTGTATCTTACATCACTTGAACCTGATTTTAAAAAACTATGTGCCGCAAAACAAGCTCAAGGATCGCACTGAACATTTGTCATGGTCACGTGACATGTGTGTTATAAAAAGTGATTTCAACTTTTAACAATAACAACGTTTTCATTATTATTATTAATAAATTAAATGTGTTAATTTTTATTGTAACTTCTGTTTTTTTTAATGTAAAAATATATACACTGTTTGTTCACCTTTTTATTACATTGTTTTTTAATCCCGTGGTTGGCCCCTTTATTTCTGGTTATAATCTATAAATTTTGAATAACAGCAACTATATTAATTTCAAATATTTTGCTAATATTAGGGGTACAATTTATAGAAATGGGCTGCCAAGGGGTACGCAAGTGAAAAAAGGTTGGGAACCGCTGCTCTACCAGAAAAGAGAGCGGTGTGTGTGTTTATACATTTTCACTGCGTGAATATAGAACGAGACAAGTGTTTGACCTTGCGTTGTTTTGCCAACTACCAAAAAGCTAACATCGCGCGTTTTGCTACAAATTTTAAACAACGGGTGTCGCTGGCATTCTTTTGCTCCGTTCTCGCTCCTTCTAGACGAATAAACCTTTCGTCTCAAAATGTTATAAATAGTTTTTCAAGGACATTAGAAACGATAGTACTATTTACTCCACGTTACTGTCTGCTAATCTCTACACAATTGTGGCGGGGTGAAGAAGAAGCGTCACAACTCCACTATTTTTATTTCTACATTATTTTGACTTTATGCTCTATACTGTTTAATCTAATTTTATCGCTTGTATTGAGGATATATCACTACAGTCACAACAAGTGGATTTGAAAATACACGTGTAAAAGACACAGATAATGAGAATAAATACAAGACATGATAACAAGGTAGAACTTGAAGAAACACCACTAAAAGATGTAGAATTCCCAACTAACATAATTACCGATGAATGTTACGTCGGTCGGTCTCACTCAAAATAGTAACTCGCGCCAGAAAAAAAGTGCGCAACGAGCGGTGTGCAAATTGCACGGCGTAGTTGTTATATAAAACAAATACTTTGGTTTTTTTAATTTTTTTTTTAATTCTTTCACGAAATTAGTAGCGCTCGACAAAGAAACAGTGCGTAAAAATTGGTGTGCATGGGCTCTCACTCGATGTACAAATTATAAAACTTGAAAGTTTTTGTTAAAACCACTTATTATCAGGGAATACTCTTTGAAAACAATCCACGCACTTTCACACGAAATGTTATCATCAAAGAACTTTTAAATTGAATCTTAAATAACATAATTCTCGCCGTGTGTACTTTGGTCACAGCTGAGGAACGTAACCGTGTTGAAAAATTGTATTGTTTCCAATATACAAGGGGATTGACATAAGTCTTGGGCCTGACCATGAAGGAGTCACAGGAGGAAGATGAAACTTGGCATATTTAAAGTTCATCATATTTGCACTGAATGTGTGAAGTACGCGTTTGTTTCTTCAATGGGGTTTCTCGCTACGGTGCACGGCACAATGTACCCTATGGACCGGATCTGCTGCTCCAAAGATTTGACAAAACAATGGAAAAGAAGGAGGCCAGAGCTGTGATAAAATTTCTGATGTTTCAGGGAAAAACACCTACAGAAATACACAGGGAGGTGGAACCAGTGTTTCGTGATTCTTGTCCTTCATATACTTAGGTAAAAAAAAAACTGGTGTCAACAGTTTAAGTGCGGCCGCTCAAATGTTGCTGATCTGCCAAGATCTGGTAGACCAGCCTCAGAGTGCAACGATGAAAATGCAACAAGAGTGAAGAAAATCATTGACCAGGATCGAGAAATGACAATTGTAGAGATAGCTAGTAGAGTAAAACTAAATGAAAGAACAGTTTATAGAATTTTACAGAACAGACTGAACATGAGAAAAGTGTGCACACGCTGGATTCCGCGACTGTTGACACCTGAACAGAAGCAAACGAGGGTAAATTGCTGTCAACAGTTGCTCAAAATGTGTCAGTCAAAAAATTTTTTGGAGACCATGGTGACAGTAGATGAGACTTGGGTACACCCTTATGAAGCCGAATCCAAAATTGCCAGCATGCAATGGAAAACCCCGGGCTCCCCAACACCTGTCAAGCCGATGGTGCAGAAATCTGCAGGAAAAGTGATGCTGTTTTTTGGGATGGCAAAGGTGTCCTTTTGAAAGATTATCTGCCTCGTGGCAACACAGTTAATGGACAATACTATGCAGATCTTCTCACCAAACTAAGAAAGGTTGTGACCAGGAAACGAGGGATAACGCGCACTCAAAATCTTCCTTTGATTCAAGACAACGCGTCCTCTCACAAAGCACGGCTTGTGCAGCTAGCAGTTAACAATTTGAATATTGAAATTCTTCCACACCCACCATATTCTCCAGATTTGGCTCCATTAGACTTTTTTCTATTCCCAAATCTTAAAAAACAGCTAAAAGGAAATCATTTTGACAGCGATGAAGAGGTTATACTGGCATGTGATGACTGGTTTAGTTTGAAAAATAGGGTGTTCTACTCCCAAGGTTATTTCAAGGTCAAGCAGAGATGGCAGAAAAGTGTCAATTCAGACGGTGGCTATATTGAAAAGGAATAAACACTATACAAAATTTCAGCTCTCTGTGACATGTCCTTCATGGTCAGGCCCAAGACTTATGTCAATCCCCTTGTATATGCTCTCCCGAAAAATAGTTACAATCAACAAAGAAAAGCGTTTAACTGACGGTGTTCATGAACAGTTTGATTACACTGTATAATGGAAAGAAACCAACAAACTTTAAGAATGTACTTCAATCTGCTGATCCGGGAACGGAAGCAGCACACTATAATTAAAAAGTTTGACGGGTTATTGCTAGTCGTACACATAATTTGGCAGCAATATAGACAAAGTTGGAGGGACAGACAATGATATCAAAATAAGAATTAAGAAAAAAAAAAAAAGCAAGAGGATCTTTCATTGCATTGGGAAACATATGGAGATCAAGAGAAATCAAGTCCAACACGAAAATAAGAATCTTTAACTCAAATGTCAAGTCAGTCCTATTGTATGGCTCTGAAACACGGAGAACAACAAAATCAACAACCAGAAAGCTACAGACTTTCATAAATAGGTGCTTGCATAGAATAGAAGGATTGAAATGCCATGATAAAGTCACCAATGTGGAACTGATGACAAGAACTATAGAATGGAAAAAAACACACATACACACACACAAATAGTGATACGTATTACTGGGAGAAGGGACAAGAAAAAAACCTACGTTGCGGCCACAAGGCTTTCGTCAGGGACAGACAAACGAAAAACAGTAGGGAAAGAAAGTAAGAAATAAGTAGAGAACATAAAACTATAAAAATAAGAGAAAACACTCCCTGATGTGTGTCACATGTTGGAAATAAAAATCATATACCTCATATACTCATGACGAAAACTGGACAAGTGCCAGTGGAACAAGAGATGAGAAGAAGACGATGGCGATGGATAGGACACACACTGAGGAAATCTGTTGATAGCATTACAAGGCAGTCCTTGTTCTGGAATCCCTAGGGTAAGCGAGGCAGAGCTAGACCAAGTAACATATGGAGAAGAGAACTAGAGACAGAAGTGAAAATGATGAAGAGAACGTGGAAAGAACTTAAGCTGGTGGCACGTGACACGAGGACTTGACATGTGTTTGTTGAAAGTCTATGCTCCTTTGGGAGCGAAAGGGAACTGGTGATAAATGATTTCTTTGGGACATTCACGTAGACAGAAACAATTCTGTAGACCAACTTGTGCCAACTAAAGCTCGCCATGCTTATAAAGCATCATTTCAAACAAGACGTTTCAAGGAAAATGAATAACAGCGAACAAGTTCTCCTGACAGACAAATCTTTCAGTGATGGATGGGGGCGTGAGGCACGCAGACATATCGTCCTTTTTCTTACCTGTACAAGTGTGATAAATAAAGGTATGTTGGTTTCTTTACGTAACCTCTGTCGTTTTGGAGGAATTCTATGTGTGAGGGCGAGGGAAATATTTTTGAGCGGTTTTCACTGGGTGGTTCTGTCAAAGAGGGATGGAATGAAAAGCTGAATATTGTTAATTTGTGAATAGCGCTACACATTGTGGGCTGAAGGAAACAAAATCTATCTATCTATCTATCTATCTATCTATCTATCTATCTATCTATCTATCTATCTATCTATCTATCTATCTATCTATCTATCTATCTATCTATCTATCTATCTATCTATCTATCTATCTATCTATCTATCTATCTATCTATCTATCTATCTATCTATATCTCTCTCTGTCTGTCTGCCTGCCTGCCAGTCTGGCTACCTACCTACCTACCTACCTATCTATTTATCTACATACTTATCTATCTATCTATCTATCTATGTAAGGAGGCATATCTGGAGTCATCCTTATTTGACCACCATCTATGCACAATGCTACAGTATATGTACGTGGAAGTGAGGCTAAATACAGTACAATCCTATAGATAACCGTACTATAAAAAAATATGATTGTGATTTAACCGCAAACACACACGAGAACAACAAATAAATATTTAAATACATAAACAAGCAAATAAGCGAAGTAACTAGCGTGATCAGTTTTCTATCCTACACATTAACATGCAGCCAACGTACGTGAACGTCCATCTTTGTAAGCACAAGAAACATCCAAAACTGAGAAAACGAAAGACAAAGGCATTTCCAGGAATCGAACCCTATACCCTCTCCATTACATGTTTAAAAAAGTAACCCCATAGCAGATATTTCTGTAGGGAGTGAAGAGATTTTACCATACAAGGTCCAGCTCCGAGAGATGTGTTGACTGATTTCTTTCCTCGCTGGCCTTGACTTCCCTAACTCAACAGCAGAGTCCAGGTATCCTTTTACAGCTGAGTAGACTGAGTAGACCAAGATCTGCTTACTCGGAGCAAGCAAGAGGACATGCACACCATCATAGCTGGCAGACGCTGGAGCTGGGTTGGCCATGTCCTCAGAAGAGACCCCGATGCCATCACAAGAACAGCTATGCTATGGACCCCTGAAGGAAAACGAAAGAGAGGCCGACCAAAAAACAACTTGGCGGAGGACTGTGGAGGCTGAGATGCAAAGAATGAACCAGAGTTGGGGCACTGTACGAAGGATGGCCGCCGACCGAACAAAGTGGAATCAATTTGTTGTTGCCCTACAAGACGCCACCAGGCGTAATGGCCACTGACTGCTTTGACGGTCGGCGGCTATGGATCAAAGAAGAAGCAGAAGACTGGAGCTTGAAGCCACCGTATTTCGAACCAGGTACCTGTGCCGTGATAAGTCAACGCTTTAACCACTCTATCAATCGGACGTTCTCCATTACTTAGATGTATTATTTCCTGTCTTATGTAACTCGGTTTTATTCTTTTTCCCATCTCTCCATCCCCCAAATGATTTTTTTTTTTTTTTCTTAACCAGCGGCACTTGGGCTTTCAGCCCTTCGGCCCAATGACATGTCATTGCAAGGCTGGGGAACCTGAGGACTTTCCTTCCAACCCGGTCAGGAGCTTCGCTCCTTCCCATCCACAGAGGGTTTATCACAGGAGCCGTTCAGGCTATTCAGTCAAATTTCCGGCCGTAAACATTTCTTCAAACGCTGACGCCCGGGTTTGAACCATGAACACCTGGTCGCCAGTACAACGCCGAAGCCATTACACCAGCGCGGCTCCCAACCAAATGATATATTGGCGCACTATGCGTGCAGATAATGAGTGGCAGATGGAGAATACATAAAACTTAATGTCACGTGATGTAGAGACTGGTTCACAGGACGCCAAATTGAATTGATTTTTACTTGATCCGGAGTTCAAAGACTGGGAGCGCTTTAGGAGAGCTATAAAACACTAGGTAATCAGATCAGGAGGCCCTATCCGCTCTCTTTTCCCAGGGAAGAGTTTCTGTCCAGTAGCTTTTACATGAGTGGCGGAGTGGTTAGAGCGCATGCTTCTCGAAATATAATTGCCAGGTTATAAGCCTGGTCACACTCCACTCTACCCAGGCTGTAAATTGGTATCTGACGTGTGTTAGCGAAGGCAAAGGCATTGAGGAAGGGAACTGGTCACACCACCTCATCAAGTTGAGACTTAAGATTGTCAAGTTTCTAACATCAAGTTGAGAGTTAAGATTGTCAAGTTTCTAACATCAAGCTGAGACTTAAGATTGTCAAGTTTCTAACATCAAGCTGAGACTTAAGATTGTCAAGTTTCTAACAGTACTTTTTTTAAAAAGCCGTGGCCCTCTAATGGTAGAGTAGGGTAAAGTCAATACTCTCAAGCGTCCTCTTCTGCCAGAAACAACAACTACAGCAACAACTACTACTATTACTTCTTCTACTACTTTTACTTCTACTACTACTACTACTATTACTACTTCTACTACTACTACTTCTACTACTACTTCTACTACTACTACTACTATTACTACTTCTACTACTACTACTACTATTACTACTTCTACTACTACTACTTCTACTACTATTACCACTACTACTACTATCACTACTACTACTATTATTACAACTACTACCACCGCTACTACTACTATTACTACTACTACTACCAGCATTACTACTACTACAACTACTTTAACTTCTTATACTGCCACTTATACTACTACAACTACTTTAACTTCTTCTACTGCCACTTCTACAACTACCACTACTACGACTACTCCTACTACTACTCTCTATCTCTCTCTGTCGTGTGTGCGTGTGCGCGTGTGCGTGTGTGTGTGTGTGGGTGTGTTTGTGTGTGTGTTTGTATGTGTGTTTGTGTGTGTGGACTGGGATCTCTGCTTCCCATTGCTTCTGATAAAACTCTGGACGTCTTCTGAGATCTTGAAGTGAAATTTTGAGAGTCAAG
Source organism: Oreohelix idahoensis (assembly GCA_024509875.1). Classification (NCBI taxonomy): domain Eukaryota; kingdom Metazoa; phylum Mollusca; class Gastropoda; order Stylommatophora; family Oreohelicidae; genus Oreohelix; species Oreohelix idahoensis. The sequence goes on from JAMPIV010004653.1 coordinate 97,402, forward strand.
AATTGATTCATTGCATCGTCTCCAAAAGCTTTCTGAATCATCATAATAGTTTCCGTGGAGGAATGTTGAAGCATGACGCAAAATTTGATGCAGATTTTTTGCTCTACTCGTTCAGCCATTTTGAATGCGCCGACCACACAGTGCACGTGCTCACTAAACGGCTTTTAACGGTCGCGTTGACTGGTGCAGCAACGTCAACATTGCACACGTATGTGCATAACAGGCCACTCTATTTGGCTGCCAAGTTACATCGATGTCGCGCAAACGGTTTTTCTAATATTAATTATGGCTGCTTCTTTTCCGGACAGCCCTCGTATATATATATACGAAACGTCTATGAGCGTGTGGTGGATTTGATGTTATTAATGTTGGTGTTATAAATTCTTATTGTACTGAATGAGGTCAGCTGTGAAGGTCCCTGAATATAACAAATATTATGGTAAGTTTACAGGGTACCTTTCTGCTACCACCTTTATGATCTCATTCAGAATTATTTTGACTAGAATGGATGAGGACTGCGTTTAATGTCTAGGGATATGAAAATGTAGTGTAATGTTGCATTAACCAACTAAACATACAAATAACTATTTTATTATCCAACACAACAAAACAGTACTACGACAATCACATAAAAACTACACTTTAAAAGACTATCTTAAGGAAGACAGTGGTTGAATTTTGGGTAAATATAAATTTTTTACAATTTATTGTCTTGATTCTAGTTTGTTTTGAATCAGGAATGACAATCAAAAGTGAAATCAAAAGAATTATTAACATCAATCAACTAACACAATGGATCTGCTGTCCATAATACAAATGTTATTATAATATAAGTGTGTAGTTGTAGTTTTCTACTTTAGGATTATACTGGTATATAATGGTGGGTTGTTTGTTAACATCACACCCTGTCTATGATTTCTTTTATTGCTGAAATTGTGGAATATTTATTTCTCATACAAGTTCTTTAATTTTTTAAGAATGTAAGTCTTTCGTGGTTGAGCTCTCTGGTGCCAGACAGGCACTTATCTTCACAATAGAACACTGGTAGATCGTCTTCTATCCCCGCTTGTCAATAATCGACACTTTGTAGAATGTATCTGGAGCTAGAATGTCCCGGCAAAAGACCAGACTGTGTCAGAAAACGAACAGTTCCAGGAGCCTGGCACTATGTTAGTATTAGTACCAGAAACCCTGAAAATAAGAAGGTTATGATGCCTTCTTTATCATATGTACACAATCATATTCCACAAATTAATACATGAGCATACAATCAAAAGAACAGGGTCAGCTCTTTATGACAACCCATTGCACCATTCTCGTTTGATGTGACAATGTATACCAGTATTCCTCTCCCCTAATGGTTACAACGCCTCTGCAATTCCTGTAGTAATCTTTTTCCATACAATAGGATAGGTGATATGCTTCCTTGCTGACATCCTAGGTAACATGTTGGTTCTACATCTCTAGTATTCTGTTATATGATGGATCAACAAATAGGCCTTGTATAAGTCTGCCATAGACTCACTCACTTACAGTCGTACAATAATTTTTATATGGCAGTCTCTCACACTCAACCCTTTTATAAATAAATTGTTAGTAAATTCATTCTTACCGCAGATTCAATGAATAAACACAAGCAACGATGACTGGCTATAGAATAAGGCACACTTTCAGATTAGCCCACTGTCCAGACTGCTTTCTTTTAATATTAGAATTACCAGTCTGCTCTCATCGCTCCTTGTTCATCAGTATCTTTTTAAAAAATGGCTACGAGCCTTCTACGTTTCTAACAATATCTATTGCATTGGCCAATGACCAAGCGACTATTTAATTTTGAATCAAGATTTAAAAAAACAAATTTCAAACTACTATGCGTTACTCCTGCAAAATATATTTTTAGTTTTAGGTCAACCAATCGTCTCTCTATTATCTTCAATCTACACCCAATCAAAAGACAGGTACCTTCTTATCCCCATTTCCACAAACGCATTCAAAAATGTTATGGCCAAAAAAAATATAAGCAGGCATGATCTTTTTCGTCAGTCCATCTTATAATATATAGTATTATTGCCATATTTTTGTTATCTTTTGGACTATTGTGTAACTGACAACATATTATTGGTCAGAAGACCCTAAGGCATCCGAATATCTAAGTTTCCTTTCCCTATGTATTATGGTTCAAAATTACATATTTTTTTTCTATGTTAGTCGTCAATAATATTCAAATCTAGAAACTACCATCCTCTCCCCTTTTTATTTTTACACTTTATTCAAACCAAAACGACTATCTTCTGAGTTTCGTCAGACTTACGCTGCGATGCATAAAATTGAGAACGAGGGGTGAGTGTTTATATTATTACTTCTGCGTGATTCAATAAACAACTATGCTTTGCCCTAGTGACGTATTTTGAACTGCCAAAGCCGGCCTTCACGCGTTCGCTACTGTTTTATTCCTCCGTATCTCTCTCTCCGTCTAGCACGAACTTTGGCCTCGATTTCCCAACATGTAATATTTTTAGCAGGCTTATCGAAAGCGTTTTGCCTCCTGGCGTGCGAAAAGTTAGTTACAACTTAATATTTTTATTTCTATCTGATTTTACCTTTCTATTTTATAATGTTGTATTTATTTTAGATATTGTATTAAGGATATATCACTACACACCTCCCCGCTTTAGAACAAGCTTTCGGAAGCAAGTTCATAATCCGAAATACACATAGATAAAATTTAAATCATGATGCCTGGTGACTACTCTGATTTTATATGATCATGGATTTCTGCAGTTGGGTCAGTTCAAAGTAGGCACGACTCAAGAACTCTGCCCCAGACCTCTGCATTCCAAGAATCTATTTCAGTTATGTTACTGAACAGCTGCAAGTGTTACTGCTTGTCTTAATGCTGCCATACATCAATTTTCACCATTCCTCTTCACTGACTCTGTCCCATGACATGTCCAAAGGTTATTAGACGTCCCTCAAGGCTGCAATCGTTATGAGGGGATAATATATATGGTGATAGCTGAATTTTGTAGAGGTTTCAATAATTTCCTGATCAGCCTGAATAAAACACTCGAACTATCCTCCATTCAAAAAGGCAACAAGGGAGTCAATCCGCTCCTCCGAAATGTTCACAGCCAACTATTGGTCTGATCTCAGGCTTGATTTGCATTAGGAAACACCCTCTAATAATATTCATCTATGATTCTATAATGTTCCACTCCAATGGAGGCCATATTCACCAAATGTTTTCTCCGCCTAACAACAATTTTGGTGAAATAATATATACTATGTGAGGAAATGAATTTCTGCATCAGAACTCAATTCGTCCGTTTTATCATTGCCATAATATGTGGATGATCTCTATCCATGGTCCGTACAATACTTCCCCTTGGACTGTGGGGCCGGGTAACTACCACTGTCACCGGTGCCCTATTCATGCTAAATTAATAGCCATACTGTGAAGCGCTGTGAGCATTTTCCCAATTGCTCACTCGTCCACTCCCCACTTTTCTTCTGTTACCATTCGGTTTCGGGTTCAAATCTGGCGGATTATCTTCGATGCAAATGTTGGCCAGTTCCAGAACTGTAGCTTCCAACTGAGCCTGGGATGACTGGTCTGTATTTCTGTTTTCTCTGGGTGCCATTCGCAGAGTAGCCAATCTAAATATTTTTGGGGAAGACTGGTTGTGGGAAGGTGAATACCTATCCTCTATGTCTACCTTATTATGTTCGTTTTCCTTATTATTTTTAGGCCCATATGTTTCAGAATGCTTGGCGGCCATCTGATTATTATTTTTCCAACATGTGGAATTTTCCTTGCAACACTGGTCACAGGCTTCAACAAATTTTTCAGTGTCTTCAGCTACGCCTGGCCAGAAATATGTCACAGATGTCCTTTAACGGGTGGTTCCACTCCTCTGATGTCCCCCGTCTGGTACAACATGTGATTCTGCCATCACTTTTTCCCTGTATGAAGTTGGAAGTACCAACTGTCCCTGTCCTTTGGATCCTGCTCTAGCTTTCCTGTAGAGCAGTCCCTCCTTCATATAAAATTGTCCTTTTCTACGGGGTGTATGGCTGTTTGGCAATTTGCCAAAGCAAGGTTTTAATGATTTGTCCTTTGCCTGGGCCTTTCTCATCTGCTTAGAATGAATGTGTAGTGGTTGTGTTTCCTCCTTACTAGTGGTCGACCTGACCTGAAGCGTGACCATTGTCACAGGTTTTACAGGGCTCCCTAGAAATACATATTTACTTCCTAACACCAGCGGGTAATTAAGGTCGTCACACACGGCTGCTCTGATCACTCCTTCCACGTACCTTGTCTCTACGTTAATCTCGGCTACTGGAAGTGTCATGGTGGCTATTCCCTTAGTTGCCCCTTGTATCTCCACGGTTTCAGTGGTATACTGATCTGGGTTTACTAGGGCTGCACTCACAACTGAGTCATATTCCAAACCTGAATCGTAAAGGCACCTTACTCTGGCACCATTACATGTCACTTCTTCACAGATGGGGGATGATGAAGATCCATCTGACTGTCTGTCAGTTTCTTCCTCCCCTTGTCCACTGTTATCATGCATGCCGCATGATATGGAGGAACTCTCCTACCACATTCCATTGTATTATGATTGTTCATCCTACACATTTTACACCATTTCTCTTCTGGTTTGTAGGATGCTCGTTCATTAACTGTGGGTTTCTATTTCGAGGTTCAAATCTTGGCCTATCGTAGTTTTGGTTACCTCGGTTACCTTGATCTCTGTTGTCAAATCTGTTAAAGTTTTGTGGAGCCTTATAATTGTCTACCTGTTTCATTTTTGTGCCAGCTACCTCTGCTTGGGCTGCCTGATATCTCTCAGCGACATTGAGTAACTCACCCAGCCTCTCTGCACCTTGTTCCATGAGAAACTTTCTCAAGTCTGGAGCCATGGAATCTCTCAATTGCTCAATAAGGATCATTTCTTTAAGATCTTGGGTTTTCCCCAGAGCAGTCCATTTCTCCAAGTAGGTTTCTAAACGTGCAGAGAACTGGTGATAGGTCTCACCCGACAGTAGCTTGGCATTTCTAAATTTTTTTCTGTAAAATTCTCCATTCTTTTCATACCTTAGCAAAAGAGCCTGCTTTAACATGTCATAATTGTCTTGGTCATCCCTGCTCATTTTGGCAAAAACTTCATAAGCTGTTCCCCTAAGACCCTGGGATAACTTTAGGCTCCACCTTTCTTTCTCTAACCCATACGTGGTAGCCAAAAGTTCAAACCTACCTAGAAAACTTTCTATGTCATCGTCTTTCTCAACAAAATGGTCTAAATGAAACCCCATAGCTGAGGTTGAGGCTCCCTGACTAGCAGTGGCATCGGAGGCAAAGGGGCTGGCACCATTTTCAGGAGCACGGCGTTGTAATTCCAACTCCTTTAGTCGTAACTCGTGCTCCCTCTGCAATCTCCTATCTTCTGCTTCCCTTTCAGCCTTTTTTCTTCCCTTTCTGTAGCTAATCATCTTTCCTCTGCTTCTCTTTCTGTAGCTTGTCTTCTTTCCTCTGCTTCTCTTTCTGTAGCTTGTCTTCTTTCCTCTGCTTCTCTTTCTGCCTTTTTTCTTCTAATTGGAGCCTTTTAATCTCCGCCTCCCTATCCGCCTCCAATGCTCTAGCCTCTTTGTCAGCCTCAGTCTGCAACCTCTTAATTTCTTTCTAAGCCTCTAACTTTCTTTCTGCTTCTAATTTCCTGTCTTCCCTATCTCGTTCAATAAATTTGTCACATTCTGAGGTTACATACTGGACCAGCTCTGGCCCATCTATGCCTATCTCTCTAGCAGTCTGCACAGCCGCAGATCGAAACTTTGCCAGATCAGCCATTCTGTACTATGCAAACCTGGTATATAATGGTGGGTTGTTTGTTAACATCACACCTTGTCTATGATTTCTTTATTGCTGAAATTGTGGAATATTTATTTCTCATACAAGTTCTTTAATTTTTTAAGAATGTAAGTCTTTCGTGGTTGAGCTCTATGGTGCCAGACAGGCACTTATCTTCACAATAGAACACTGGTAGATCGTCTTCTATCCCCGCTGGTCAATAGTCGACACTTTGTAGAATGTATCTGGTGCTAGAATATCCCATCAAAAGACCAGACTGTGTCAGGAATCGAACAGTTCCAGGAGCCTGGCACTATGTTAGTATTAGTACCAGAAACCCTGAAAATAAGAAGGTTATGATGCCTTCTTTATCATATGTACACAGTCATATTCCACAAATTAATACATGAGCATACAATCAAAAGAACAGGGTCAGCTCTTTATGACAACCCATTGCACCATTCTCGTTTGATGTGACAATGTATACCAGTATTCCTCTCCCCTAATGGTTACAACGCCTCTGCAATTCATGCAGTAATCTTTTTCCATACAATAGGATAGGTGATATGCTTCCTTGCTGACATCCTAGGTAACATTTTGGTTCTACATCTCTAGTATTCTGTTATATGATGGATCAACAAATAGGCCTTGTATAAGTCTGCCATAGACTCACTCACTTACAGTCGTACAATAATTTTTATATGGCAGTCTCTCACACTCAACCATTTTTTAAATAAATTGTTAGTAAATTCATTCTTACCACAGATTCAATTAATAAACACAAGCAACGATGACTGGCTATAGAATATGGCACACTTTCAGATTAGCCCACTGTCCAGACTGCTTTCTTTTAATATTAGAATTTCCAGTCTGCTCTCATCGCTCCTTGTTCATCAGTATCTTTTTAAAAAATGGCTACGGGCCCTCTACGTTTCTAACAATATCTATTGCATTGGCCAATGACCAAGCGACTATTTAATTTTGAATCAAGATTTAAAAAAACAAATTTCAAACTACTATGCGTTACTCCTGCAAAATATATTTTTAGTTTTAGGTCAACCAATCGTCTCTCTATTATCTTCAATCTACACCCAATCAAAAGACAGGTACCTTCTTATCCCCTTTCCACAAACGCATTCAAAAATGTTATGGCAAATAAAACATAAGCAGGCATGATCTTTTTCGTCAGTCCATCTTATAATATATAGTATTATTGCCATATTTTTGTTATCTTTTGGACTATTGTGTAACTGGCAACATATTATTGGTCAGAAGACCCTAAGGCATCCGAATATCTAAGTTTCCTTTCCCTGTGTATTATGGTTCAAAATTACATAATTTTTTTCGATGTTAGTCGTCAATAATATTCAAATCTAGAAACTACCATCCTCTCCCCTTTTATTTTTGCACTTTATTCAAACCAAAACGACTATCTTCTGAGTTTCGTCAGACTTACGCTGCGATGCATAAAATTGAGAACGAGGGGTGAGTGTTTATATTATTACTTTTGCGTGATTCAATAAACAACTATGCTTTGCCCTAGTGACGTATTTTGAACTGCCAAAGCCGGCCTTCACGCGTTCGCTACTGTTTTATTCCTCCGTATCTCTCTCTCCGTCTAGCACGAACTTTGGCCTCGATTTTCCAACATGTAATATTTTTAGTAGGCTTATCGAAAGTGTTTTGCCTCCTGGCGTGGCGAAAAAGTTAGTTACAACTCAATATTTTTATTTCTATCTGATTTTACCTTTCTATTTTATAATGTTGTATTTATTTTAGATATTGTATTAAGGATATATCACTACAGAGCGGAATATAAACTTGGAAGTTCCAAACAAACAAAGAAGTAATGATGAGCTCTTTAATGTGGTATGTTCTCCCTCAATCTGCCTCAAGGTGCAAAATGGTTAAAAAATAAAAAGAAAGCTGAAACCACAAGGGAATGGGTTTGATTGCCAGTGCAAACGGAAAAATCAATAGGAAGTCATGACCCAAGGCCCCCCCCCCCCCCTTTCCCATTTAAAATATAAATGCGATAAAACAGCTAAAACAGTTGTTTGACCGGGGCCCACTTCAAACGATCAGATTGCCTCTTGTTGTAACACTCTACATAGAATTTTCTATTATCCTTGTACAATTACAGTAGAACATCAGGAAGGAACAGCTAAAGACGAACCAGGAATACGAGCAGATGGCTAAAATGTAAATAACTTGCGTTATTCAACAGTGTTATAACCGAACACCTTTCACTAGAAAAGGTTTAATACAATTGTAGACCAAAGTTAAGATAACAAAAACTAGGACTCAGAAACGAATGTAAGAAACAATGATTCATCATTACACAAGCACACTGTACATCATCAAGCAACATAGGCCTTCAACAAACTTATGCCAAGCCTTCCTGTTCCGTGCCACCAGCTCAAGGTATTTCCGTGTCTTCTCCATCCCCTTCATGTCTGTCTCCAGTTACCTTCTCCATGTCTTCTCCATCCCCTTCATGTCTGTCTCCAGTTTCCTTCTCCATAGCAGACTCTCGGTTAGAGACGCTAGCTTGTCCCAAATCAAAACTCACGTCTGCTATCAATTCAGAGCAGAAGTCAAGACGTCACTTCCTGTGTCTTCTCCATCCCCTTCATGTCTGTCTCCAGTTTCCTTCTCCGTGTCTTCTCCATTCCCTTCATGTCTGTCTCCAGTTTCCTTCTCCATGTCTTCTCCATCCCATTCATGTCTGTCTCCAGTTTCCTTCTCCATGTCTTCTCCATCCCCTTCATGTCTGTCTCCAGTTTCCTTCTCCATGTCTTCTCCATCCCCTTCATGTCTGTCTCCAGTTACCTTCTCCGTGTCTTCTCCATCCCCTTCATGTCTGTCTCCAGTTTTTTTCTCCATGTCTTCTCCATCCCCTTCATGTCTGTCTCCAGTTCCTTCTCCATGTCTTCTCCATCCCCTTCATGTCTGTCTCCAGTTTCCTTCTCCATGTCTTCTCCATCCCCTTCATGTCTGTCTCCAGTTCCTTCTCCATATCTTCTCCATCCCCTTCATGTCTGTCTCCAGTTTCCTTCTCCATGTCTTCTCCATCCCCTTCATGTCTGTCTCCAGTTCCTTCTCCATGTCTTCTACATCCCATTCATGTCTGTCTCCAGTTTCCTTCTCCATGTCTTCTCCATCCCCTTCATGTCTGTCTCCAGTTCACGAACATTCCATGTTGCCTACTCAACAACTCAGACTCATTTCGACTTTCTCTGGGTTACGTCATGAGCCTCATTACCAGAGAATATTCTTTTGCTTTGAATAACAGATTTATTTTCCTTAGTTGTCCTGTGCATGTTGCTTGTTGAATTTTTTGCGGTTTAATTTTTTTTTTAACGGGATGGGGTAACCTGGCCCTTACCGAACCTTCCTTAAATCTCTTTTTACGAAATGCAAGTTAGGAAACCAAGGGGGTGGAGACGGGCGATTGCCCCTCCTTTGGGACTTTGAAAACCTTTATTTCATATCAACCGATACAGTAATTTAACCCCCACTTGGGACTTAAATGTAAGTAATCGTTAGGTCAAATTAAAGCATGTCTGGTACTGGACAATGGTAAGTACCCTTAAGCTTACGAACGTAGTTTGTAAGTAATTCTACGTGGCGGGACAATGAAAGACAATCAAGGGAACCGCCATACAACAAAGCGACGAAAGATGGCACCATGCAGGCGACACAAGGGGGCTTCACTTGAGCCTTTAAAAACAGAGGGCTTTGTGACAAGAGGCACACAATTTTTGTATTGGGTGGCCAATCCTAAATAAAAAATGTTATGCTGTTACATAAAATATGAATGAATTTTTATCAAATTTGGTCTCCTTGTAGTTGTACATTACTTTTATGTAATTATGTTATAAATAGTTATATTTTGTTATATAATAATAAATATTTTAGTGTTACTATATAATAAAACTATCGAGTTCACACATTTTTTTTCAAAATTCGTTATTTTGTTTTTTAATTGTCTAAAAATATGTGTAGCCTAAATAAGGAATAGAAGTAACCGCCACGTTGGGGAACCTTATTATTCTCATGTATTGCCTCTCCCTTAGACAATTTCTAAATTCGCCAGTGTAAGAAACAATGTTACTAATTTTGTCACACCGATTACGGAAACAACGGCAGATGGATCTATTTGTTGTTGCCCTAAAGACGCCGCTAGGCATGATGGGAAACTACAACAGAGAAAATCAATCTGCTGTTGCCCTTAAGACGCCACAAGGCGTGATGGCCTCTGACTGCTTGGACGGTCTTTGGCTAAGGACGGAAGAAGAAGAAGAAGAAGACTGGTAACACAAAGGTTCAGCAATGGTTACCTCCAGATAAAAGACTCCACCACAGTGCAGTGCACAGATAAATGAAGTGGCATTAAAAACACACAAACATTTTAAACCACTAAAAATTTAAATATTTAGATACACTGATAAGCACAGGTGAAAGATGCATCACTCTGAGGTAAAGAATAAAATATGCGTCGTAGAAAAAACATTCCGGAAACTGAGAATTATTGTATGCAATAAATTCTTGTCGAAGAACACTAGGAAAAGATTGCCGGAGTGTTTGAGTATCGCAATCAGTTATTATTGAGCCAACGCGGAAAAGGAAGGGGGGGGGGGGCACTTTGGAAAGAAGTCAAGCTGTTGCCCATGCAGCATGACTCACGAAGCTGGTGAATCAAGAGGAACGATGTAGCTGATGCATTCTGGCACCAGAACACATATATACGCAATACCTTATCTTCATATACATTCAAGCAATTTTATTGTATGAGAGTGAGTTCTGAAAAACTGAGCCATCAATTGAGAAAATCAATGGATGACCACGGACAACAAAAAATAAAGATGTGGTTCTTCACGATGATGTTGAGAATTCAATTAATGGCTAGGATAACAAGTGGTGAATACTAGAGAAGAGCGAATCAATAAAGAAATATAACAATGACGATTCATCGGTATTCTTTAACTTTCTGAATAAATGGTATCTGTGTCGGTTGGCGGCCTGTGTGGAGTCAAGATTATTATGTGTTGTCTTTCCTGAGCTGGTGATTCGCATCGTTCTTTTTAGTGGCCTGGATGTGCCTTTTCCCACTTGATTCTGTATCTGCTGCTGATCTCTTGGACTCTTCTTATTTTATGAGTGTACCAATCTGAGGTAGTTTTTCACCTTTCTTTACCAGTCTGTCAGCCTCCTTCGCCATTCCTATAGAGACTGCAATGAGATGGGATCCACCGTATGACAACTCTTTTGAACTGTCGATATATACTACTCGTCAAAAGTCAAGGGCCACACTATTATTTTCAATACACTTTTATATAAGCGCATAGAATGATTAAATGAAGGAAGTTTTTAGTAAAAATGGTTGCAATATTTTCCTCTGACAGTCTTCTATGCACGTTAAACATAAAAAAAACCCTCACCGACAACCATGGTGATCACGTGCAATTTGGTTTGCTGACCATAAATTCACATTTTTAATCTGTTTTTTCAAACTTCCGTACAACCAAACAGGTGAAGTAATCGTGCTGATTGACATTCCACGTGCAATGGTGACTTTTCGTGAACAGAGTTCACTCTTAATTTGTTTTACAATCAGCAGACTTAGGGTAGTTTCATCACTTGCAAAAACCATGCCACCGAGAAGAAGTCTTGACACCTTACAAAGAATGAGGGCTATAGCGTGGGTTGAAAGTGGTTTATCTGTCCGTGAGGTTGCTAGACGGCTTACAGTGTCACACTCTACTATCCAAAGAAGTTTGGAGAGATTCCAGGCCACAGGAAGTGTGGAGGATCGACACCGGCCAGGTCGTCCTAGATGCACCAATAGACATGATGACCGGTACCTCTTGTTGTCAGCCCTGCGCCATCGAACAGTGACTTGTTCCACTCTAAGATGTCAGCTGAGACAAACTGTAAACGTTAATGTCAGTCAAAGCACCATTCGCAGACGTTTACATGAATTTGGACTGGCTGCTCGACGTCCTGCAGTCAGAATCCCTCTTACTCCTGCTCATCGCAGAGCCCGTGTTGCTTGGTGTCGCAAGCACATCCGATGGACAAGGCAACAATGGAGTCAAGTTCTCTTCACTGGTGAATCTCGCTTCACTTTTTCATTCAATGATGGCAGGATTCGAGTTTGGAGACGACCAGAAGAGCGATTTACTGATGACACAATTCGAGAGGTGGATCGTTATGGTAGGGGTTCTGTCATGGCCTGGGGAGGCTTCTACAGACACGGCAGGACCCCACTCTACATCATCCAAGGCAACTTGACCGGCCCAAGATACCAGAACGAAATCTTGAGACCAATTGTTCAGCCTGCTCTGGAGGTCATGGGTGGTAATGCCATCCTCCAAGATGATAACGCTCGACCCCATCGAGCTCGTGTGGTGAATGAGTTTATTCAGCAACATGGGATCATCAGGATGGCGTGGCCAGCTCATTCACCTGACCTTTCTCCATTTGAGCACCTCTGGGATGTCCTTGGTCGAAGATTGTCAAAAAATCACCCCCTGCCAATGGATGTTGCACAGCTGACTGCATTTCTGCTTCAGGAATGGCAAGCTGTTCCTCAGGATACTCTTCGGACCCTTGTGGACTCGATGCGTCTACGTTGTCTTGAATGCCTTGCTGCAAACGGTGGTCATACCCGATTTTGAAATGTCTATTTATCCAATATCTATTGTGTGACTTTTGAAAAGGTGGGTGACACACTTCACAGCTTCATTGCGTTTGAATGTGTGTTTCCATTTCTTTACGTGACATGTCAATTTGGTATTCAATAAATGCCGTTTTGACTGATACCAATTACGTTTATATCAGATTTGTTTTATGGTTTCAACCAAAGTTTTTCTAAGTGGCCCTTGACTTTTGACGAGTAGTATAGTTTGCAAAATATTTCTCTTTTAACTTTTACGTCTTAGTTTATTTCAATACTGACCGTTCTTCTGTAAGAAACACTACTTGTCTTTCAGTGTTTTCCTCTGTCACAAGACTCCTGCAGCTGTTTTCAATGAGTAGGCCTGTGCTCGGAAGTTTTCTTGACAGTTCTCTGCTGACTACTAGCAGTTTGTCCAGTGTACCATTGCTTAGTATCAGAAAGATTCGTTATCCTCAATGATAATTTCATTTGCTGTGTATCCATCTGTACATACATGGGTTCAGCAACAGCTTGGGTAATGTTCTTTATTTTATAGTTAACGCTTGTCATGTGCTTCGAATTTTTCTCTTCATACTCGAGATTATTCTGTCATCTTGGATAAGTTCTATTTTCTCCAGGCATGGAAATTCTGGTCAGGGTGGATTCGTGTTGATGCTGTTAAAGCCATTAAAGGATCTGCTCTCATCTTAATTTTGGCTGATTTCGCAGAACTGCTCCTCTTCCTCGACCATTTATCATCTGCTGCACTGCGTTGTCTTTTAGCCTATATTTTTCAGCTTGTTGCCGATCTCTGCTGTCTCTTCTGCTCCATTTGTTTGTAAGCCCGTAATCTTTTCTATTTCTTCAATGGTTGTTAACCTCGGGCGTCCTGTTATGATTCTCTTGGCATGGTTTTGGTGCCTATTAACATTATCAAAGTTTGATGTGGCTACTCTTGCCCACACTGCAATGCTATAATTTTTTTAATTTTTTTTTCGTAACCAGCGGCACTTGGGTTTTCAGCCCTTCGGCCCAATGACATGTCATTGCGAGGCTGGGGAGCCTGTGAAATTTCCTTCTAACCCGGTCAGGAGCTTCGCTCCTTCCCATCCACAGAGTGTTTGCAATGCTTTATTAAAGGACTAGACTCATGTGTCCTGTATAGACTTTCTTTACTATATTCTCGTCTGCTCCCAAATCTGTGCCGACGTGTTCTTGCCACACTTGTCATTCTTAGCCTTGCTTGCAGCTGGTTTTCCTTAATCTCAGCTGTCCACATCAATCGGAGTTCATAGGTAATTTGAGTTTTCTTCCGGAGGTAAGTTGTAATCGTTTAACACTAGTGTGGAGATGTGTGGTTTGTTGGATAGCTGTGCAAATTTCTTTCCGAAATTTATTTTGAATAGCTATGTTCTTGGCCACTTCTCTAATGGTGTCAAAGATTGCTTCTTTTTTAACTGCCTGTCATAGTAAGATATTCTTCAGAGATCCCCAAAGCTAGGTCGTCAGCAAGTAATGATGGGTTGGGGAGGGGGGGGGGGGATATTTTCTGTTACATCATTTGTGAACATTAGGGAAACTGACGGTGAAAAGGGTTCCCTCTGTCGGACGCCCTACTCCATTTTCATATTTTGACTGGTGTCGTAGATTTGTGATAGGTGAATTAGGACTTAGGTTTGGTCCCTTCTGAATAGCAATAGAAACAGATGATAGCTCAGTGAGATATAAGTAGAAATAGATTTCACGAGTGAGATGGAGGAAATATATTAGAGTCGGTCTCTGACCCTCCAGATGATTTCTCTCAGTCAGCCTATCATCTACAACAGATTAAGATTTGTCAGACCGTCTAGTGTAATATATATTAATATATATCCCTCACATACACACACACCTAAGTGACTACAATAGACGCACAGACGTGAAACTATGACAATGAAAATATAGAAAATTTGGAACGAGCTGACCGACACACTGATTAAGTTTAAGTGAATTTTAATTATCAGAAGAAAATCCCATCACAACACATAAAAATTACATCAAGCTTATACAAATAGTCATAAAGTCAATGAATTGCTACAAGAATGATAGACCCAGTGGTATGATCTTTTCCCTCGATGTATAGCCCACAGTCCTGTTAGAAGAAAAGTGATAGCCCCAAAGAGTCACGGATACATATGCTATAGTCTAAGAGTTCCCTTTAAAGGTATGAATAGACTTTGATACTCTGATCAATCCTAAGGAAAATATTGTTAGCAACACAAAAACTTGCCTAAAGAAATTTAAGACAGCAAAATGGGTGCCAAAATACAACAATAAAGGAATCACTTAGTCCTGCATTCACTCTATTCAGTCAGCCGTGATCACTAGCTTTCGTTCGTACTTACAGCTTTGGTAGCAACTTCTGGACAAACAATTTTTAGGACATGCACATACAGAATCTCCGATGTTAGTCTTGGCCAAAGAAACCCCAGCTCCACAAAGATAGGTTGAATTCGCTACTTCAGGGAACGTTTCCTTGGTTATACTTATTTAAGGATATCTGGTTCTGTCACCTTAAAATTGTCCAGGCACGAACGTTAACAGCGAGCAAAGTGTCAATAGCTTAGATTTCTAGTGGCTAGGAATGTCAGGTCGGTGCCTTCTCTCAGTATATGACTTTATTTGGTCACACCACAACTAGTTAAAACTCCGTCGGAATGTTACTGATAGTAATATTTTACTTGCCACAAGGGCTGAAATGTACTTGAGGTTTTTCTCAGGAAGAATTAAATCTGGCTCGATGGGCCCTTTACTTCATTTAATCTTAAAGTTCATGTAATGGGTACTCTGTCATTCTGGATGCCAGCGCAATGCCAGACCGGTTTTACTTTATACACCCAAGTCCTTAAGAAAAAATGTTTTGGTTCTTCACCGATATTTTCTCAGTACTAAAACGCTGGTAGAGTTGGGCTACCCCAGTTTCACTGAATAAAGAGAAAACAACATATAAAATACTTATACATACTATTCCTCGGTTATAACTTACATTATAAACTGCATGCGTAGAGCTTGTCTTATCGTTTAAATCTCCCGTGAAATAAGTTATATTTCTAAAATCAGTCATCATGAATTAGAAATACATACGTATTTCGTCAATACTCAATGATGAATCAGTGCAGTTATAAGTTAGTTTAAAATATTCTCGACTAATTACTAGCAATTAATTAAATTTATTTATAGCGTCATGAGTTTAAGCTAGAAATTATAATTTATACTGCTTTCCACTGTAACATGTCGACTAGAGAATATAACAGACTTATAAATTAATTTCTTCTGCACAGAAATCTAACTAGTAAAATGAAATAAGCGGTTTCACTGAATCACTCAACACTACTAGATATATAATATATATTTACCTCCAGACAGAACTACAGGCGATCGCACAAACTAGAATTTATTCACTCATATAGTTAGTCTAGAAGCTCGGCAAAATGTCGAGTCAAACTAAAAACTTCGCTATGCAAGCTTATTTCCTTAGCACGAGCAACCTGTCTACTGCAAAATTTGGAGAACTGAATGAATAGTCTAAGCTACTCGTGTAGATATATAAAAACGGACAAAGGATCCCACGCTATTACGAAAACCCGAAATAGCGCCGTCTCTCCCCCCTCCTCTCTCTCTCTCTCTCTCTCTTAACACTTCACATTAACTTAGACGCCGGCCATAAACTGCCAATGCGCGTCTTCACACCTACTACGACATGTCTCATTTCTGAGCGAGGCGTGTTGGCGCCTCCTCACACCTCACGCCGAGAAACTTATCGAAGAAAAACTCGTGTCAGATGAAAATGTAGACAAATGTCTGCTCTCTATGACTGACTAGACGAATTCTCACACTATTTCGTTCACATCCAGGGACTGACATACTACGCAATAAAATGCGTTACTAGTATGAGAAAAGAAACGGCAACGTCAGAATGGAAAAATTATCTTTGGTCGCAAACGAACGAATGCGAAAAACAGGAAAAGGATAAAAGAGCGATAATAAAGTAGAGGACACGGGTAGAAAAGAAAAGAATATAGAAAATTTATTGATCATAAAGCTCTATGCGACAACTGGTCTTCCCTTAAAATATGGCAGCTCTGTTCTAAACGTACAGGTTGATCCATTTGTACAATTTCCCAACATACTTCAGTCCTGCTAGTTTTTTTTTTTTTTTTTTTTTTGTTCACAAGGGTCATTCGTTGACTAATCTCTCGCGGATATTCGTCGATTAAATTTTTTCCATTTTAGTCTTCTGTCCAATGCTTCTCCAAGGTATTTGGAGCTTTTACTTCTGGCAGCTGATGCCCCTACAGATTCAGTAGTTTTTTTTAAATTTAATTTTAGTTTGATAGTGTGAGCATTGTGTACGTTGTTTCCCCCTGTCCCCGTGCAATTCCTGGGGTGGTCTCTGATGAGACAAGGAAAGAAATAGACTACTGCTCTCTTTGACATGTCGTACAGGCCAACCAATATGAGCTTGTGCATGAGGCTAGCAATCTCATCATGTAAAACAAATTGCTACGGAAACTACCGCTGTAAGAACATGTCAATGCTTTATGCTGGCTTCCAATAAGGGGACCAGTTACCGTGATGACTCCATGCTCCATAAGGAGCGACAAGTAAAAAGATGATGCTGTTTTCCTCTTACTTATTTTTAAACGCCCATTCTTGTGTTCATTTATCTTTTGTTTGTAAGGCTTCTTACTATCTGCTGTTTTAATTCTTCCTTCTATCCACGTCGCTTGTTTCTCAGTTTATGGCCAGTTAACATCCGGTACCTGATAATAAACCATTCACTTCCTTCCTTCCATTTTCATCGTTCGTTATAGAACATTTGGCGTCCATTGCAGGAGGCTTCAAACATGAAGCCGGCACCAAGACACTGATATGTACTTAAAGTAGAGGTTTCTGTAATAATTTGTTTTACATGGCGAGGTTGCCAGCCCTCTCTTGCGACATGCCAGGTTGGATCAGTGGTCATATGCTTTCTTTGTCTCGACCAGGGCTGTGGAGTCTGAGTCGTGGAGTCTGTCATTTTTTACTTGAGTCCGTGTCGGTAAAAAATGTCCCGACTCCGATTCTTAATTTTACGAGACTTCAAGGCATATCTACGTATGATCCATGCGGGCGGGTGGGGAGCTTAAAAAATTTGAAATAACATTTTAAAGTAGTAGAACTCCTAAAACCACTTTCATGCTAAAGTATATCCATTTTTACATAAGGTAGGCAAATTTCAGTTGCTTCCGATCATAAACAAAGTTTTTATCACAACTGAAAATGTGTGGGCACATTTAGAAAAAAAACACTCTAGAAATGAAAATAAACTATATACACTGTCAATTTTTCCGTTATTGTTGAAATGAAACTATTTTACCTCATTGTGTTTCTCAAAGCTATCATTTGTGTACAGGCGTGGATGATTTTTTATTTTGTATTACTGTATGAATGAATGAATAGTTTAAAATGTAGTCTACGAAAGCCACGTATTCATTTATTCACACACATACCATACTTATACATATCTCCATATAAGTGAACAATTTTATGCCATATCACTAGTTTCAAAAACAAAAACAAAAAACCAAAAAAACTGTTGTCAGAGTCGGACTTCTAAAATTTCCGGAGTCGGCGTCAGAGTCGGAAAATATTTTGGCCGACTCCACAACCCTGGTCTCGACAGAGGACTTCGGAGCATAAATCCCTTAAATCGGGGATTCCCAAACTTTTTTAAACCCTGTACCCCTTGGCTTTTAGTAAACACAACATACCCCCGTTTCAATATGAGATGGAATAAACTATGTAGTTTACCATGCAAATATATAGAAGAAAATGCATACACAAATTAACAAAATTTTCGTAAAGACAACTTTTTGAGTACATAGCAAACTTTTTTAGCATCATAAAGTTGTTAAATGTTTATTAGAACGCAATCAGTTAGGGACCGAAGATGCATCAAAAGTAAGGAATGCAGTCAGCGACTCATAGCTTGACTGTTTGCGTCAGGGTCAGCGAGCTAGAGCTGACCAAGACCCTACTCCACCTCCAAGTGGTGGTCCTGGAAACAGGCTGCATCACTGCAGTCTGGCTGAGAGAGTAGGGATCAAAGAGGGAAGGCTAACCCGGTCCCAAAAATGCCATGCTGAAAACGGACGTGTCGGGACGAAAGGAGCAAATATCGCAGCTTTGCTGTAAACGGCGAGACAACGTAACAAACGTCCTTTATAGGACGAACACAGAAGAAGAAGATAAATTAGTCAGACCCATAATTAATTCGCATGACAATAAATTGTTGTATTCTGATTACAGTTATTGAAGGGGACAGTCGCATATCAATTTCAGCCTCCAGTTTAGTTTGTTGGTTTGTTTTTGTTTTCATCTCCCCCACCATTTTTTTTTTCCCATTTGATTGGAAGCGTGACTCGCCTGTCTGTTTCCAATCCCCAACTCTTTTCAACAACACTGTACACTGTTACATGAGGAATATTTCAACTGAAGAATATTGTTATTTACCAAATATTCCCTGTACCCCCTTGAGGAGCTTCTCTTACCCCCGGGGGGCACGCTACACCACGCTGGGAACCCGCGCTTTAAATGTTACCAAATCCTTCCCATGTTGAGAACCTGTTCATGTCAAATTCTTTAATTGGCTCAAAATTTAACTGAAATTAAATTCATCCGATAGAAGACACGAAAACACGTACTAACACTTTGTAGGATTTGATAAAAACACGAACCTAAATAGTTAGTGAGATAGAAGGATGACGGACATTAAAGTTAACAATCCGTTAACTAATGCTAAACCCTTTAACCGGTATTAAATCCTTCTGACATACACAGACGAGGTACTCGGAGATGCTAACATGTCACACGAATATAAGTTTACGTTTGGGGGAGTACTGTGTTACTATCTGACATACTGAGACTTGAATGCTTACATTGGCTTATCTGGCAAGATTCTGTTATCTGAAAACTTGACCGGGATAGGAAAGATCTGGCATTCTGTTACTGGCTTATCTTTGACCATTCATCCATTTGGTATGGTCGTTTTTGACTATGTATGTGAGTTGTGAGTGAGTCTGGTTTGAATTACATTAGTGTGTGAGTGACTTAGCTAGCTAGTCAGTTAGTTAACTAGTTAGATAACTAGTTAGTTTGTGGGTGTGAAACAATGAGTGGGTGAGTGAGTAAGTGGGTGAGTGAGTGAATGAGTTAGTTAATTGGCGTGAAACGATGGGTGGGTAGGTGAGTGAGGGAGGGAGCGAGCGAGTGATTGAATGAGTGAGTTAGCTATCTTTAGCTAGTCAGTCAGTCAGTTAGTTAGTTAGTTAATTAGTTAGTTAGTTAGTTAGTTAGTTAGTTAGTTAGTTAGTTAGTTAGTTAGTTAGTTAGTTAGTTAGTTAGTTAGTTAGTTAGTTAGTTAGTTAGTTAGTTAGTTAGTTAGTTAGTTAGTTAGTTAGTTAGTTAGTTAGTTAGTTAGTTAATGAGCGTGAAACGAAGAAAAGAAGAGATGAAAATACGATTCAAGGCTCTAGTGTTTCATATTAAGTAAGTCATTTTAATAATTAACCTAAAGATTAAAGTTACATATAAGCATTAGGCAGTTGTGTTCTGATGTGTTTGTTTGTGTATGCGCGATAATTTCAAGCCATCTTATCTATTATATTTTTATAATCACACTGTGGAACATTGTAAATGCATTCTTTCTATTTATTAACTTATAACTAACGGCTTTACTACAAGTCAATTAATCAATGCCCTTCGCTCCATGTGGTGTTTAGGCCAGTTACCACACACCCCGATTCATCTCTCGTTGGTGTTTTCTCCATCATTCATTTCTCACTGTGCATACATAGTTTACCATCTCTTATTGCCTTTACATACTTTTACAATATTTAAATATATTTGTTATGTGCGATTTTTTTTGTTTGTTTTTTTTTTAATTCCCGTGTACTGCAAATTTTATTTTCCGAACTGCCATATTTGCTTGATTTCATTGGCAATTCTGTTTTACATTTGTTTACCAGGAATAAGTCGAACCAATATTATTATATGGGAGTGAGTCCTGGACAATAAGGCTAAGGAAAAATAAACGCAAAAATCATCAAAGACAACAAAGGGGTGGTTTCTCAGAAAATTGTTAATAATCCCACGTACGACTGCGTCATCTATTGAAGAATGCTTGAGAAGAGCGAGCGGACAAATAGATATAATAATAAATAAGAATTAGATAATCCGCCCTACTTTGGCACAAGACGGACAGAAGCACTCAAAAGCCTCGCGACTACTGGAATAAAATAATAAGAGGAAAGATAAGCACAGAAAGACTCAGAAAAAATATATAACAGATAGCTTGACACTAATGGCAGACGATGATAACGACATATCTGATGGTGAGCAACAAAAATCGAGATCTGCGGAGGGTCGTGATCATCTGTATAAACATAGCACAGCATCTGAATTGACCTGACAGGAATTTGGATTATAGCAGAATAATACTAACTGGCAATATGTGTAACCATTTGGAACGTTTTCTAAGAAATAACTTGCATAAAAACAACAACAACAAAACAACAACAACTACAACTGTACTATACGTGGCCATGTGTTGTTTTTGGAGGTTTCTCAACACACAAAGAAATAATAGTGCTACTGCAATATCAGGCACAAATATGAGGTTGAGCATCGGGCTGACAACCTTATCACGTTAAACATATTGCCACAGAAACTACCGTTGCAAGAACAAGTGAAATTTTTGGTGCAGGCTTCCTGCAAGTGGACCAGCTACAGTGATGGCTACATGCTCCGTAAGAAGCGCCAGAGAAAATGATGATATTGATACTTACTTGACAAGAAAATGATGATATTGATATTTACTTGACAAGAAAATGATGATATCGATACTTACTTTACAAGAAAATGATGATATTGATACTTACTTGACAAGAAAATAATGATATTATACTTACTTTACAAGAAAATGATGATATTGATACTTACTTGACAAGAAAATGATGATATTGATACTTACTTTACAAGAAATGATGATATTGATACTTATTTTACAAGAAAATGATGATATTGATACTTACTTGACAAGAAAAAAATGATATTGATACTTACTTGACAAGAAAATGATGACATTGATACTTACTTGGCAAGAAAATGATAAAATTGATACTTACTTTACAAGAAAATGATGATATTGATACTTACTTTAAAAGAGAATGATGATATTGATACTTACTTTACAAGAAAATGATGATATTGATACTTACTTGACAAGAAAATGATGATATTGATACTTACTTTACAAGAAAATGGTGATATTGATACTTATTTTACAAGAAAATGATGATATTGATACTTACTTTACAAGAAAATGATGATATTGATACTTACTTTACAAGAAAATGATGATATTGATACTTACTTTACAAGAAAATGATGATATTGATACTTACTTGACAAGAAAATGATGATATTGATACTTAATTGACAAGAAAATGATAATATTGATACTTAATTGACAAGAAAAGGATGATATTGATACTTACTTGACAAGAAAATTATGATATTGATACTTTCTTGACAAGAAAATGATGATATCGATATTTACTTGACAAGAAAATGATGATATCGATACTTACTTTACAAGAAAATGATGATATTGATACTTACTTGACAAGAAAATGATGATATTATACTTACTTTACAAGAAAATGATGATATTGATACTTACTTGACAAGAAAATGATGATATTGATACTTACTTGACAAGAAAATGATGATATTGATACTTAATTGACAAGAAAATGATAATATTGATACTTAATTGACAAGAAAAGGATGATATTGATACTTACTTGACAAGAAAATGATGATATTGATACTTACTTTACAAGAAAATGATGATATTGATACTTCTAAGAAAATGATGATATTGATACTTACTTGACAAGAAAATGAGGATATTGATACTTACTTTACAAGAAAATGATGATATTGATACTTACTTGACAAGAAAATGATGATATTGATACTTACTTGACAAGAAAATGATGATATTGATACTTACTTGACAAGAAAATAATGATATTGATACTTACTTGACAAGAAAATGATGATATTGATACTTACTTGACAAGAAAATGATGATATTGATACTTACTTGACAAGAAAATGATGATATTGATACTTACTTTACAAGAAAATGATGATATTGATACTTACTTGACAAGAAAATGATGATATTGATACTTACTTTACAAGAAAATGATGATATTGATACTTACTTGACAAGAAAATGATGATATTGATAATTACTTTACAAGAAAATGATGATATTGATACTTACTTTACAAGAAAATGATGATATTGATACTTACTTGACAAGAAAATGATTACATTGATACTTACTTGACAAGAAAATGATGATATCGATACTTACCATACAAGAAAATGATGATATTGATACTTACTTGACAAGAAAATGATGATATTGATACTTACTTTACAAGAAAATGCACTTACTTAATGAAGTTTTATGTGGAGATTATCATGTGTTCTTCAGATTTAAAAAAAATGTATCTGCTTGCATATGTTTACAATATAAAATTTTCCAGTAGGTCTAATGTCCTGGAATTTCTTAGATAACTCACTGATAACAGTAAACATTTCTCGTTACCCCCTGGGAAAAAATGTTTTTCTGTATACTTTTAACAGCTTCAAATGTGCCAAAGGGTACCGTACTTTGAACTCTCCGCATTCCTAACGCCAAGGTTACCTAGGTATGCGATTCAAACCTGGGTCAAAATACAGCTGTTAATATATGTATGATAACCCGCCAAAGCATGACGCAAAAGGGGGGAGGTATAATTGTGTTGTTCTCTTTGGGCTATATGTCCTGGTGAAGGCTCTCATTCTAGAAATTGTATTTCTGTTTATTCTGCTTCTACTTCAATGGATCTTTGTCGTCAAACTTGTCATGATTTATGGTCAATGCACCACGTACAAATTTAAACACTAGTGCGATATTTTAATCGGTGTTCAATTTAGATTTCACTGTGCAATGAACAACTTTTTCCCGAGTTGGGGATTGGAGACAGGTGAAGGGATTTTTTTTTCCTTTTTTCGTTTCAGCAGATTCACTTAGACAACATGGGGATTCCAAATACGGAGATGTCTTACTTACTTAGTCGTTCCCCTTCTACCGTGAGGTGTAGAGGTTTGGAAGAGAGAGCGCCAGACTATCATATCGGCTGTCTTCCTCCTGGCCTGGTTCCATTCTAGTCCTCGGTCCTTCAAAGATTGTCTAACGTTGTCCTCCCAGCGGAATCTGTGTCGTCCTAGGGGTCTGGATCCCTGGCTCTTTGTTTCCCATGCTTGTCGTGGTAGCTGTCGCAGAGAGATTTATGATTAATAAATTTCTATATCTTTTCTCTATTCTACCCGCGTTTTCTACTTTATTATCGCTCTTTTATCCTTTTTTTCTCATTCGTTTGATTGTGAAAATATAACTCTCCCATTCAAACCTTCGCCTGTCTCTTTTCTTATGTAGCAACGCATTTTTATTGCTGTTAAGCTAAGTTCTTGAGTAGACCGAATAGTGTGAAATTCGTTCTCGACAGACATATGATGGCAGACAATCGTCTAACATTTTCATCTGACACGAAGCTTCTACGGTTAAGTTTCTCGGTGATGGGTGTGAGAGGCGCCAACATTCATCACTCGGGAATGACCAGAGGTAGCGGCAGGTGTTAGAACGAGCACTGGCAGTTTTGTTGCCGGCGCCTGAGTTAATGTGAAGTGTTAAGACGGGAAGCTAATTTCGGGTTTTCGAGAATAGCGTGCATCCTTTGTCTGTTTTCAGATATTATACCAGAGTAGTTTAGACTTTATTCATTCAGTCCTCCTAAGGTGAAGTAGACGGATCGCTTCGTGCTAGAGAATAAGCTTGTATAGCGAAGTTCTTAGTTTTCTCGACAATTTTGCCGAGCTTCTAGAATACCGATATAAGTGAATAATTCTAGTTTCGTGGTGATCGCCTGTAGTTCTGTTTGGAGTTCTGGGTCAGAAACCCTATAAAACTTACCAGCGGCTTCCATTCCATATGAACTGAATATATTTTTACAAAGAAAGAACATTCTAATTAACTTAGAGGGCTTTCAAGGTGATTGTACGGTCTAGTGGTTTACACCCAGATAGAGACATAGCACCGGCCCAAAAGACTTATTAAGAATAAATGCTAACTGGACTATTAGAATATCCAGAGTTCTTGTTTTTTCCAAAGTTCATATACAGTCAGCCTGTGGTGGCGACTAAATCCAACAGTAACAGTACTTATATACCGACCACGTGATGTGAAGAAGATTGATCCTGTAATAGAATTTATTTACCTGACAATCGATGTATGATTGAAGAATTCCCGCTACTGTATCCTGTGACCAGTTGATTCCATAATTATTTCTTACCTGGACAAGATTTGAAATAACATTTAACAGCATCCTGCTTGTCACGTAGGTCTTTATATCATTAAATTACCTACATCTTCTTCCTATTCTCTCACCCAAATCCTTTCATTTTATTATCTTTCCTTACTTGTTTTTCCTGTATTTTTCGCATCACTCGTTTGCGAAAAATATTTTCTTCAGTATTCTAAAACTTTACCGGGTTTTTTTTTCTCATACTGGGATGCGTAATTTTATTACATAGATGTCAGTCAGACGCGAAGTGCGATTTAGTTGCAGTCCATCTCAGACATCGAGCCGACTTGGGTCTGCACCTTCAGATGACACGACACTCCTGAGTTAGATTCTCGACGTAAACGCGTGAGAATGCTAGGAGAGAGCCGACATCCGTCTGCATTTTCAACGGTCAACAAGTAGTTGCATCGGCCGAACGCTTAAGCAGGAGCGAATATTTACACCTTATAGTCGCAGTTTCAGACATCTGTCGTCTGGAAATCCCAGCTGACACGGCTCACTGTTGGCCGGGTCAGCGCGAGGTGCGGAAATGCAGAAGTGTCAGTTATGTAAGACGTCTAGTAATGGTAATGTTAAACGTAAGGTGTTTTACACGGGAAAGGGGAGATGATTTCGGAGTTTGAGAAAATGTGGGATTGTTTGCCCCTGGTTTCAAATATCCACTCAGGAGCTGAAATCTGATTTCATTTCAGTCTCCAACATCTCCAGTAGACGGAACACACGTGCTTAGCGAATGAAGCTTGTATAGCAAATTTCATAGTTCTCGTCAGATTTGTGACGAGCTTCTAAATACCTATCTAGTGAATTATCCTAGTCGTGGCGTTACCGTAGTGCTGTGGTGAGATTAATAAAATAGATATCTAGTATTTTGGAAAGTGATTTAGTGTTAAAATCGCCTATTTCATTTTAAACTAGTTCTTTTGAACAAAGTGCTTAATCTATATAGTCTGTATTATTTTCTAGTGACGCGTTTCAGTGGAAAGCAGAATAAATTATATTTCTAGCATTAAACCTTAAATTCAGTCGGCTAATAAAGAAATTTAATTTAACTTCTAAATAAATCAGTCGAGATCATATTTTTCTAAAAACTAACTGATAAATGCTAGATGCGACATCAGTGAATATTGACGGAATACGAAATATTCCTAATTCCTGATGATTGATTTTATATAACTTATTTTACGGGAAGTTTAAATAATAAGTCAAGCTGTAGGCTTGCTGTTTTAAATGTAAGTTATATTGAGTACATATATGTAAATTATTTGATATGTGTTCTTTCTTTTATATAGTGAAACGGTGGTACCCAACTTGCCAGCGTTTAGTAGCCTGAGAGACATATTTGTGAGAAGCATAGACATTTCCTATCTTTAACCACGTGGGGTTTTTGTTTTTGTTTCAAGTAACACTGGATCTGACAGTGCATATGCCATCAGAGAGAGACAGTAATAGCAATCCCACTAACGGTTTCTAAAGACTAGAAATATATATTGGGCTTTTGAGCCAGTTCATATTGCTTCACAAATTTAAATGTACATGCTGCCTGGCGGCGAGAATATTACAAGATTAACATTCCGACAGAGATTGTGACTAGTATTGTGGTGACCAAATAAAGTACCTGCCTGAAAGAAGACACCGATCTGACATTCCTTAAATCCTAGAATCCAAAGCTAATGACATTGTGCTCAGCTAACTTTCGTGCCTTGACAATATTTTATGTGACTTAATCAGACATTCGAAAACTTAGAACACCCAAGGAATCGTTCCCTGAGACAGAGAGTTCAGTACGTCTTTTGGAACTGGGGATTTCTTGGTCGCTGACTGCATTTTTCGGGTCTGTGTGAAGGTCCTAGAATTATTATGTCCCAGAGGCAGCGAGCAAAGTTGTGAGTATATATGTGTGAGAAAGGCCATGGCTGAATGAATGAGGGTACACAGGTCTGAGTGTTATTTTACCGGTGTATCATTGTCACACATTTGCTGTCTTAATTTTTTTTAATCTGCAGAACTTGTTACAAATGCTAGAGTTTCTTTTTTTCTTAGGCTAAATCAGATTATCCAACTCTGTTCATACATTTACGAGAAAGAAAGAAACCTCTTAGACTCAACCCTATGTATCTATAACTCTTTGGGCCATCATCTGTCTCATAACGGGGCTGTGGGCTAAACCTAGAGGTAATATCATAACGGGTCTATCATCCTGGTAGAAATTCATTTGATTTTTTTTATGTCTATGTGTATGCTTCCTTTATGTATTTTTGGTGTTGTGAGAAATTTTGATATGATAATTAAAATATCTCTCTTGAACAAAAAAAAAATCAGTGCGTTGGTCAGCTCGATCCCAATTATCTGTATAATCATTGTTATAGATTTTCCAAGTCTGTGTGTTTAACTGTCGTCACGTGTATGTGCGTGCCCGTGAGTAGATAGAATTATATGTAATATATATATATGGTTTAGACTGTCGGACTCTGTAAAATCCGTCGTAGAGGATAGGAGAGAGAGAGAAGAATTCTTTTCGCTTTCAGCGACAGCCTCTATACCACAGTCTATCATTTCACCTGTGTGGAAATTCTATTGCTTTACTAATTCACACTGGGACTCTCACTCATTTCAAGCTATTCAGAAGGGACCAAACCCTAGTCTTAATACTCCTATCTAAAATCTACGACAAATGGTCGCTCGTTACCGGGAATTGAACCCAAAATCCTAAGGCGATACGACAAATGGTCGCTCGTTACCGGGAATTGAACCCAAAATCCTAAGGCGATACGACAAATGTGGTCTCGCCCGACGGATTTTTGAACTTAGAATAGGAAGACGAGTACGACAAATGTGGACTCGTCTATCTGGATTTTGAACTTAAGATTCTTTATTCTGAAATAGAGTAAGAGTGTGATGTCTTGTGAGTTTTGTATCTTTTAAAAATAATTTATCCCCTAGACTAACGATCTGTTTACGGGCGTGCTGACCACACAAACTGATAAGTTTTTTTTTCCCACAGCATTAAGAAGCATTATACATTTGGTTTACAGGTTGATTTTGTCGGAATACATGTTAATTAATGATTTTGTAATACTAAACGCTGGTAAAGTTTTGTGAGTGCATAACATTCACTGGGTTTTGAAGAAGTAGGTGTTTGAGCAAAAGCTAAGGAGTGCGTTTCGGACTATTTGTCCAGATTAATTGCCTCCCTTACCCTAACTGTCTTCAGGGGTAAAATTAAGGGGATTATTTTTCTCTGTAATTTTTGCAATAATTATTTTGCTTTTCCACGGTAGCAACTTATTTTTCAGAAGTAATCTTAACTACCATTTAGTTGGCGTAGTCGTGTTTTGCATTAAGTGCTTTATTGCCGATAATAGCAGCGATAGTTAGATTTTACTTTGGAGGAGGTATCCCAGGGTTAAATATATCATCTTTTGATTGTTGGTATTTTTTTTCTCGCAAGTGGTAGGAACCAGTGTATCCCTTATCCTTATCTTTTTCTCGTCTAAGTCTCAGCCACTGACTTATTATGGCAGAAAGGGCGAAGCTGAGACAAATGCTCAGACAGGAAGCAATGGAAGAGGGACTGGACGGCGACGAAGCGAAAGCTTTCGTCAGGGACGAACTTGAGAGATATGATGCGGAGCAGAAGGAAAAAGCAGCGGAGAGGAAAGAAGCGGAAGACCGGCTACTACAACAGAAGAAGATTGAGGAGGAAATGGAAATTCGCAGGGCGAACGAAAGAGAGAAGGAGAGACAGCATGAGGAAAGAGAGAAGGAGAGACAGCATGAGAAGGAGAGGGAGGAGAGAGAGGAAAGAGAGAAGGAGAGACAACATGAGTTGGCTCTTAAAACTCTAGAATTCCAAAGTCGTGGTGCTGCCTCTACCTCCAGCAATGGAAAGTCTTCTCCTCATTCTTCCTTAACTGATCCTGCTAGTACTCAATCTACTCATCTCACTGCTATGTCCTTTCCGCTAGAGTCTTTCCCTTGTCCAAATGAGAAGATTGACACATGGTTAGAAAAATTTGAGAAAATTGCAACTCTGTACGGTTTAGAGAGGTCGCGTTGGAACATGAAGCTTTCTCAGGCGCTGAAAAGTTCTGCGTATGATGTTTACGCCAAACTGGAAAGCAGCCAACAAGACAACTATGATCTGTTGAAGAAAGCGTTACTGGAGCGCTTTGAAATGAACGCTCGCAAATTTTTGCAACTGTTTCGCAACAGCCGGAAAGAGAATTCTGAAACTTTTCAGCAGTTCTCGTCTCGTTTGAAGGGTTATCTGACAAAGTGCCTAGAGCTCTCGCAGCTCCCCTCTACCTACGAAGGTCTTGAGGAATTTGTTTTAACAGAACAAATAAAGAACACATTGTCTGCTGATACCCGGAGATTTCTAGCTGAGCAGGGTGCAGAAAAGCTCGAAGACATCCTAGAGAAGTCTGAGCGTTACCATAATGCGCTGGCTGAACTACCGGCCACAAAGCGGAAACCGACAGAGGAGCATTTTCGAAAACATAACCTAGAGCAATCTTCTCAGGCTTCTAACCAAAATAACCACAGAGAAACTGGACCTCAAAACCCCCCTCCTGAAAAATCCAAGTTCTACAAGAACAAGTACCCCAACCACCCCAAACAGTCTGATCAACCCGACCGCCCTACATGGCAGCGTGGCCAGAAAGGACAAGGTGGCAAAGGGAGAACCCCTGAGCACGGGACATATGATCAGACCGAGCACACCGAGCCGAAACGCATCGGATGCTTATTAACAGTCTCGCAAGGCGGAATTATTGACAGTGATTCCCAACCTGTTGGGGATACACCCTCAACGCGAGGTACTGTTATTTTGAACGGTTCTCAAACTTCTTGTTTATTTGACACGGGGCTTTCTTACGATTGCATTGTTGCCAGAAACCTGGTCAAACCCGGTCAAGAGACAGCAGAGACCGTCCAACTTTGTGGAGTTCGTAAGAGTGATGCACCTACAGCGCTTCCCATCGCATTGGTGGAGATACACTCTGACTTTGTCAGAGGGGTGATCAAAGCGGCTGTTATGGATGATCCCATCTACCCAGTCATACTTGGCGGGAGATACGTGTGTATTGGGAAACCGGAAGAGCCGATTGTGGCAGCAGTAACTACAAGAGGGCAAACCAAGAAGGAACGGGAGCCTGCGCCTAATTTGTTACCCATGGAACTTAAAGAAGCGCAATACAAGGACCCTACTTTGGCACCCTGCTTTAGGAAACTGCCCATGGCTAAGGAACCCAAACAGCACGGGGACATTTTTTCTAAGGATGGCGTACTTTATCGGAGAACGGGCAAGCCTTACCAAGGTTACAACCAGCTCCTAGTACCGAAACAGTACAGAAGCCAAATCCTAGAAATGGGGCACTCTCTTCCCTTCAGCGGACATATGGGACAGAACGCCACAAACCAACGTATAACCACTCATTATTGGTGGCCAGGAGTAAATACTGATATTATCAGATATGTCAAATCCTGTGCCCAGTGCCAACGTGTGCCACCCAAGCAACGGGCACCCCCAGTCTCTTTGGGTGAAATGCCAATAATGGGAACACCATTCGAACGGGTTGTGATCGACATTTTAGGGCCTTTCGAAAGGACTAAAAGAAGGAACAGGTTCATCCTGACCTTAGTCGATACATGCACTTTATGGGCAGAAGCTATCCCGCTAACATGCGCAGATGCCAAGCATGTCGCAGAAGCCCTCGTGCAGATTTTCACTCGGTTGGGATTCCCTCAGCAAGTGTTGACGGATAACGGATCTCCATACCGAAACCTGTTGATGGATGAGATCGTTAAGATCTTGAGGACCCAACACATCCACACTAAGCCATATACTCCGGCCGGAAATGGGCTTGTGGAACGTGCTAATGGAAACCTCAACATGATGCTAAGTAAACTGGCACAAGTGAAACCTGAAGATTGGGATCTTTGTATTCCTGCAGCTTTATTTGGCTACAGAGAATCTCCTCATACTTCCACAGGATTTCCGCCAGCTACACTCTTATTCGGCAGACCCATTAAGGGCCCGCTTGAAGCCTTACTTCAGTCTCTGACAGACGAGAAGGCGGATGAGACAGTTGTCTCAGCAAGTAAATATGTGTCGGTTTTAAAGGAAAGGTTGAAACTAGGGTGGGACCTAGCAACGACTAACTTTAAGCGAGCACGCACAAAGCACGCTAACCGATACAGGAAAGTCGCGAAAGAGAGAGAACTGGAAGCAGGAGAGAAAGTTTTGGTGTTACTCCCTACCGAGAACAACCAACTGAAGATCGGATGGCAAGGGCCGTTTACCGTCCTGAAAAAGATTTCTAAGGCTAACTACCAGATCTCTATTGAAGGAAAGGAGAAGGTTTTCCATTTAAATCTCTTTAAGAGATACTTGGAAAAACCAGTGCCAACCTCCGACCATCTCCTGACGATCGCCAGAGCTGACGAAGATGATGATAGTGGCAGGGATATTCCACCGCTATCACAGGAAATCTTTCAAAAATGTCAGAAGCGGCGACGCTCTTTCAAGCGCGCATGGGAGACATTCCAGAGGAAGGAAACTTTGGGGAGTAGACTGGAGTAGATATTGGACAGAGATGGAGGGGGAAGATGAGAGGGAAGAAGACAGACACCCCGAAGCTACGGTTATAGGAAATTTAATTCCATAACGTAGACATGGAGTGCTTCCATATCTTAAGGGGGGACGTCCTGTCACGTAGGTCTTTATATCATTAAATTACCTACATCTTCTTCCTATTCTCTCACCCAAATCCTTTCATTTTATTATCTTTCCTTACTTGTTTTTCCTGTATTTTTCGCATCACTCGTTTGCGAAAAATATTTTCTTCAGTATTCTAAAACTTTACCGGGGTTTTTTTCTCATACTGGGATGCGTAATTTTATTACATAGATGTCAGTCAGACGCGAAGTGCGATTTAGTTGCAGTCCATCTCAGACATCGAGCCGACTTGGGTCTGCACCTTCAGATGACACGACACTCCTGAGTTAGATTCTTGACGTAAACGCGTGAGAATGCTAGGAGAGAGCCGACATCCGTCTGCATTTTCAACGGTCAACAAGTAGTTGCATCGGCCGAACGCTTAAGCAGGAGCGAATATTTACACCTTATAGTCGCAGTTTCAGACATCTGTCGTCTGGAAATCCCAGCTGACACGGCTCACTGTTGGCCGGGTCAGCGCGAGGTGCGGAAATGCAGAAGTGTCAGTTATGTAAGACGTCTAGTAATGGTAATGTTAAACGTAAGGTGTTTTACACGGGAAAGGGGAGATGATTTCGGAGTTTGAGAAAATGTGGGATTGTTTGCCCCTGGTTTCAAATATCCACACAGGAGCTGAAATCTGATTTCATTTCAGTCTCCAACATCTCCAGTAGACGGAACACACGTGCTTAGCGAATGAAGCTTGTATAGCAAATTTCATAGTTCTCGTCAGATTTGTGACGAGCTTCTAAATACCTATCTAGTGAATTATCCTAGTCGTGGCGTTACCGTAGTGCTGTGGTGAGATTAATAAAATAGATATCTAGTATTTTGGAAAGTGATTTAGTGTTAAAATCGCCTATTTCATTTTAAACTAGTTCTTTTGAACAAAGTGCTTAATCTATATAGTCTGTATTATTTTCTAGTGACGCGTTTCAGTGGAAAGCAGAATAAATTATATTTCTAGCATTAAACCTTAAATTCAGTCGGCTAATAAAGAAATTTAATTTAACTTCTAAATAAATCAGTCGAGATCATATTTTTCTAAAAAACTAACTGATAAATGCTAGATGCGACATCAGTGAATATTGACGGAATACGAAATATTCCTAATTCCTGATGATTGATTTTATATAACTTATTTTACGGGAAGTTTAAATAATAAGTCAAGCTGTAGGCTTGCTGTTTTAAATGTAAGTTATATTGAGTACCTATATGTAAATTATTTGATATGTGTTCTTTCTTTTATATAGTGAAACGGTGGTACCCAACTGCCAGCGTTTAGTAGCCTGAGAGACATATTTGTGAGAAGCATAGACATTTCCTATCTTTAACCACGTGGGTTTTTTTTTGTTTTGTTTCAAGTAACACTGGATCTGACAGT
The DNA here is from genome assembly GCA_024509875.1 of Oreohelix idahoensis. Taxonomy (NCBI): domain Eukaryota; kingdom Metazoa; phylum Mollusca; class Gastropoda; order Stylommatophora; family Oreohelicidae; genus Oreohelix; species Oreohelix idahoensis. The sequence continues at coordinate 130,525 of JAMPIV010004653.1, forward strand.
GCATATGCCATCAGAGAGAGACAGTAATAGCAATCCCACTAACGGTTTCTAAAGACTAGAAATATATATTGGGCTTTTGAGCCAGTTCATATTGCTTCACAAATTTAAATGTACATGCTGCCTGGCGGCGAGAATATTACAAGATTAACATTCCGACAGAGATTGTGACTAGTATTGTGGTGACCAAATATAGTACCTGCCTGAAAGAAGACACCGATCTGACATTCCTTAAATCCTAGAATCCAAAGCTAATGACATTGTGCTCGGCTAACATTCGTGCCTGGACAATATTTTATGTGACTTAATCAGACATTCGAAAACTTAGAACACCCAAGGAATCGTTCCCTGAGACAGAGAGTTCAGTACGTCTTTTGGAACTGGGGATTTCTTGGTCGCTGACTGCATTTTTCGGGTCTGTGTGAAGGTCCTAGAATTATTATGTTCCCAGAGGCATCGAGCAAAGTTGTGAGTATATATGTGTGAGAAAGGCCATGGCTGAATGAATGAGGGTACACAGGTCTGAGTGTTATTTTACCGGTGTATCATTGTCACACATTTGCTGTCTTAAATTTTTTTAATCTGCAGAACTTGTTACAAATGCTAGAGTTTTGTTTTTTTTTTAGGCTAAATCAGATTATCCAACTCTGTTCATACATTTACGAGAAAGAAAGAAACCTCTTAGACTCAACCCTATGTATCTATAACTCTTTGGGCCATCATCTGTCTCATAACAGGGCTGTGGGCTAAACCTAGAGGTAATATCATAACGGGTCTATCATCCTGGTAGAAATTCATTTGATTTTTTTATGTCTATGTGTATGCTTCCTTTATGTATTTTTTGGTGTTGTGAGAAATTTTGATATGATAATTAAAATATCTCTCTTGAACAAAAAAAAAATCAGTGCGTTGGTCAGCTCGATCCCAATTATCTGTATAATCATTGTTATAGATTTTCCAAGTCTGTGTGTTTAACTGTCGTCACGTGTATGTGCGTGCCCGTGAGTAGATAGAATTATATGTAATATATATATGGTTTAGACTGTCGGACTCTGTAAAAGCCGTCGTAGAGGATAGGAGAGAGAGAGAAGAATTCTTTTCGCTTTCAGCGACAGCCTCTATACCACAGTCTATCATCTCACCTGTGTGGAAATTCTATTGCTTTACTAATTCACACTGGGACTCTCACTCATTTCAAGCTATTCAGAAGGGACCAAACCCTAGTCTTAATACTCCTATCTAAAATCTACGACACTGCTTAAAATATAGTGAATTTAGCGCTTCCCAACATTTGATTAATTAGTCAGTTGGAGAAGCTGGGGCTTGATTCATCAGACAATCAACAGCGGATGGGCTGCATGTTCCTTTAATCAATTTTCCAGAGGTGGTGAATGCAACCTGTAGGTAAGGTTGATTGTATGTGTTGCTGTGATCACAGTTTGTTTGTCAGGGCGAGCGAAGTGCAGGATAAATAATTCTTTCATGTAATAACTCATTTAATAACTTTGTATTTCTTTATGCAAGTTTGTTGCTAAATGATATTTTCCTCTTAGAATAGATTTAATATATCAACTCTGTTCTTAACCATAGAGGGAAATCTTAGACCATAGCGGATAGATCTGTGACTCTTTGGGGCTATAACTTTTCTTCTAACAGGATCGTGGCTCAACAAAGAGGGAAAGGATTACACCTATGAATCTATTATCCTCTTAGTAATTCATTGAACTTATGTGTATTTATATGTGATTATTTATGTATTTAGGGATGTAGGATAAAGAGAGAGGGATAGTACCTCACGGTGAGAGACAGCCATGTCCTTTTTAGGATAGTCAGGATCCTATTTGGTTCTCCTCTCTTTATCTAGCTCATGTATGGCTCCTCGAATACCGCTTGTGTTCGGCGGTGGCCACATCCCGGGCAACAGTCTTGGCTGACTGGCTAAACTACATGGGTGGAGTAGGAGCAATCTTACTCAAGGGAATGTCCATCCCTAGTACACAAAGACTGAGACGGTGAGTGAGGCGGAGGAATCTGAGAAGATCAACGGCTCGCAAAGCGAAACAGCAAAGTGTGTGGCGCACTAGAGGCATGTCGGACATAGAAAAAGACAATGGCTAGCCACCGTGGAAGAGATTGGGACCTTACCACGTACTTCCTACAGAACGTAATGGGATCACAACAACAAGATAAGAACCGATATGTAGAGAACTCTCTGTCCCCTGGGGAAAAATCTACTGTACAAATTAACAGGGAAGAGGCAACTCCTCTAATGAGTAAGGAAGTACATAATGACGAGTGTTCCTTAAATTCTGTTGAAAGGGAGCATTCTGAGAAAGACTACCTAAAAACTAGTAGGAGAAGCCTAAAAATAGGAACATGGAATGTTAGAACTCTAAACCGAGAAGGAAAGCTTGACAATCTTATATTAGAGGCAACAGACATGAAACTCGATATACTGGGAGTTGCAGAGGCAAGACTTTTGGATACAGGCTACATAACAAGAGACCAGTACACGCTTATACACTCAGGAGGAGAAAAACATGAAAGAGGGGTAGGAATGTTGATAAAGAAGGAGTTAGAAAAATACGTATGTGGATACTGGACACACAATGACAGAATGATGTTACTAAAGATGAGAGCAAAGCCATTCGACATATCAATCTTACAAACTTATGCACCAACTAAAGATCACAGCGAGGAAGAAATAGAAGAATACTATGAAGAGCTACAACACACACTTAAACCAGTCAAATCTACAGATGTGTTGATAGTAATGGGTGATATGAATGCAAAAGTAGGAAAAGGAAAATACAAGAAAATAGTAGGACAGTATGGATTAGGGACAAGAAATGATAGAGGAGACAGACTTATCCAGTTCTGTGAAGAAAACCAGCTGGTCATATGTAACACCTTTTTTGAACACCACCCAAGAAAATTATACACATGGAAAAGCCCAGGAGATGTAACACGAAATCAAATCGACTATATCATGATAAAACATAGATTTAAGAACAGTGTCACAAGTGCAAAGACACATCCTGGCGCCGACATAAATTCAGATCACAATCCAGTCGTCATCAAAGTAAATATAAAGCTGAAAAGAGCAGGAAACAGAAGACAGGAGGAACCCCAGATAGAAATATCAGCGCTGAAACAACCAGATATAAAACAGAAATATTTAATCGATGTCAAAAATAAATATCAACAGTTATTGACAGAAAGCATGGAGCAGTATAGAAGAGAAAACCCAGAAGAAAAAGCAACCGCAAAATGGGAATGCTTAAAAACAAGCATACAATCAGCAAATGCAAATTTACCTAAAAAGGAGTCTAAGAAAAATCAAATTTGGATGACAGATGACATCTTGAATAAAATGGCAGAAAGAAAGAAAGCAAAAAACACTCCAGAATATAAAACAATAGACAATGACATACGTACTATGTGTAGAGAAGCAAAAGAACGGTGGATAGAAACAAAATGCAAGGAAATAGAAGACTTGGAAGCAAAGCACATGACAAGAGATATGCATGAAGAAATAAAGAAATTATCAAATCGGTCGCGGTTTGCACAAGGAGGAAGCTGTATCAAGAACAAAAATGGTGTAATATTACTTGATGAGAAAGACATATCAAACAGATGGGCAGAATACGTAAAAGAACTATTCGAGGACAACAGAGGTAAAAAACCATCACCAGATTCTAATGAAGGCCCAAACATTCTCAGATCAGAAGTAGAGAATGCCATTCATATGATACAAAAAGGAAAATCAGCAGGCATGGATAACATAAAAATTGAAATGATAGAAGCTCTGGAGAGCTTTGGTATAGATACAATCACAGAAATATGCAACGATATATACAATACAGGATATATACCACACGACATGAAGACATCAGTTTTCATAACATTGCCCAAAAAACCAAATGCAACAGAATGTTCAGACTTCAGAACAATCAGCCTGATGAGTCATGCAATTAAGATACTGCTCAAAATCATACAGGAAAAAATAAAAAGTAAAGTAGACAGCGAAATCCAAGAAGAACAGTTTGGTTTTAGACGGAACAGTGGAACAAGAGAGGCAATATTTTGCCTAAGAATATTAGCAGAAAAATATACAGAGGTCCAAAAAAGTATGTATATGTGCTTCATTGACTATAAGAAGGCTTTTGACAGAGTCCATCATGAGAAAATAATTGAATGCCTCGAAGACATAGGTATTGATGGAAAGGATATAAGAATACTCAGTAACCTTTATTGGGAGCAAACTGCCACAGTAAGATCGGGAAGGAATTATTCACCATACATAGACATAAAAAGAGGTGTCAGACAAGGTTGTGTGCTGTCCCCCTGCCTATTTAATTTATACACCGAAAAAATTTTCAAACAGATACAGGAAATACCAGGACTGAACATCAGTGGAAGGTCAATAAACAACCTTAGATATGCAGATGATACCGTGTTGTTAGCTGAAAGCGAACAGGAGTTACAAGAACTAGTGAAGCAAGTGAACAGTATAAGTCATGAATATGGACTCGACATTAATATTGAGAAAACAAAAACTATGATAATTAGCAAAACAGACGATAAACCCACATTAAAGATAAGCGTAAATGGAAAAATCCTGGAACAAGTCAAGAGCTACGTATATCTTGGTCATATAATAACAGAAGATGGCAGATGTGAAACAGAAATCAAGAAGAGAATAGGAATGGCCAAAGCTACATTCAACAACATGAAACATATACTGACATCCAAACAGTTATCTCACAAATTAAAACTGAGAATCATAAAGTGTTATATATATTCTGCATTTCTGTATGGTGCAGAAACATGGACGATGAATAAGCATTTGGAAGAAAGAATTGAGGCTCTTGAAATGTGGATATATAGAAGAATGGGCGTATCTCATGGAAAGAGATGAAAACAAATAAGGAGGTCCTAGAAAATCTAGGTATGAAAAGAGAACTAATGAGGGAGGTCAAAGTTCGGCAGCTAAAATACTTTGGCCACATAAAAAGGCATAACACCTTTCAGAAGACCATAACAGAAGAGAGAGTTGAAGGCAAACGTGCAAGGGGAAGACAGCGCTATAAGTGGGAAGATAACATCAAAAGATGGACAGGAAAGAGTCTATCAGAGTGCACCACCAAGACAAGAGACAGAAGACGTTGGAGATCCATTACAGCCAACCTTCGTTGTGGAGATGGCAACTGATGATGATGATTTATGTATTGTGGTGAATTTTGTTATGATAGAATAAAATTTACATAAACTTTATTCAAGTGTGTCGGTTCAGCTCGTCCCAAATATTCATATTCCATAGATATAGTTTCACGTCTGTACGTCTAACCGTTGTCACTTGTGTGTGCGGGTCTGTGAGTAGTTGATATAGAGTATATCTCTATAACTGATTGTCGTGGAATATTCTAATCCACATATATAAATTATTAGGTAAATATGAAGCCTAACAAATAAAATTAATAAAGAAAAGAGCAATGGTAAAATAACAGTGCTGTCACAAAGAAGGTACTCGAAATCCCCCTTGTTTTCTGCTTCGTCTGCAAATTGTAACGCTTTCACGTTGATAGTAAAAGCTTACTGTATTATACCCGCTTTCTTCAATGAAACGTGTGCTGTATTTCTTGGAAAAACATTGAGAGGCAGACTGCGTAATGACCTAAATTAATCCTAACATTAATTATACTGCGTTACCAAAACGAACGAACAGATGGACTCAAATAGAAAGAGAGAGGGGCGAATAAAATCAGGAACGCATGCAAAATTAAACACGCGTCTCGCTATTAATGCCACCCCCAACAAGCGTAACGCGATACACAATTACTACTATCACGCGTGTTAGGCTACATGCACTAACTTTTTCGGACGAACAGTGATAAAATACACTACCCTTCCCAGAGTTAGGTTTTAAAATCATAAAAAACGCTTATTAGGAAAGATAACAATAGATGGGTTTACGTTTGAAAACATTACAGTACCCAGACAGCACATCTTCGAAACAGGAGGTAGAAGAAATTGCATATTTTGAACGCAGCCACGTAGCTCTTTTAAATTTGGATATTTGGGTTCCTTAGGGCTTGCTGACAAAGAATATGTAAAACGTTACGCAAATAGTCCAGGAATTAATAAATTATAACCAAAATAAAATAGTGGGGATGCCTGACAACATGGAATCATTTCTGCTCATAAAATTTTTTTTATAACGTGTTTGAAAAAACCTTACGTTACAGAAATAGCCTACCATGTAAACTCCAAATTGATTGGAGCGCAACAAATGAAAGACTAACCACGATTGGTCGGGCTATAAATACTATCTATCGTTGTTAGGGGAGACGTGGAAAGGTAACATTTTTTTCAAACACTTGTCGAAACGTGGCTCCATTGGCTAGACTCGCTGATATACTCACTTAGGAGCGTTAGTTCGAGACCACTAGTGCAAATAAGCTTGATAAAGCAACAGTGCGTTGAAGCCAGCTCATATTTGTGTTAAATAAAAGCCTGGAACATAAGCAGATGGGAATTTGTGCCAGAATTCATTGCTAATCAACGTATCTGTGTTTGTTTCCATGAATTGTGGGACCGTGGTCTTGATGGTATTGAGCAGCACCTGGTCAGAGCTTTGCTGAATCCAGAGTCGGACAGCATACTCCTTGGTCCATTTAGCTATCAGTGAGGTGTCTCCAGAGCCGAGGGGAGAATCGAGCAGAGGAGTCTGTTCCTGCCGCCATCACGCAAGATAAGCTGATGTGGCCAGCTGAGCTCAACATTATGTACCCCATCTTGAAATGACTTTATAAAAATAACATTCAGAGGGGAATTTAATTGTCTTAATATCAGGAACTGAGAACATCTCCAATACTAGTTCCTAAAGACAAACTATTGAAGTCATGATGACAAATACCAACAGAGCTTGAACAAAACAAAACCAGTATTACCTCATTTTACTACTACACAACTGACACACATAGGATATTTTTAATAATATATGTCACTACAATATTCATATTGATAAAGTCTGTACATATACTTGTAATTAAAATTGATTGTGATTCCTGGTTCCTTTGTATTTGAATCAGGACACACATATTCATTCATGACAGCAATGAATACATATTGTTATTTGAAAAGTTATCAGTGACTCTTTTAAGATATCCTTGTAGAGTGTTATATGTATGTGAGTGTCACAGTGTTGTCAAGTGTAGTGGAATAAATTAAATTGTTTATCTGTCTGTTGTTGTGACTTACACTTCATCATACACATACCCTAGACACATAACGTAGTCATCACACTATTCCAGAATAATTCTGACTGAGATATATAGATATGTGGTAGCAAGTAAGGTTATCTATAATACACTACTCTTATTAGATATAGATACCTTCACAGCTGATCTCAGTCAGTACACTAAGTCCCCTATAAATATTTATAACATCCCACTTCACCACATATATTGGGGTCTCGCTCTTGGGATTTTGAATCTTTCCCTATTAAAAATATTGGGGGTAATTCACTTCAGGGAATATAAGAATTAAAAGGTATCCTTGGGTGGAATTAAATAAGGTTGAGCTCACGGTGCCTGTGTTGTCCATTAGATATATTTAGAGATTAAATTGTTGGTTAGACATTGTAGAAATTTACCTGATAGACAATGGCGGACCTGGCCAAATTTCGATCTGCTGCGGTTCAGACTGCAAAAAGTTAGGATTAGATGGGCAAGTTATGGTTGCCTATGTCACTACGGAATGTGACAAATTTATTGAACGCGAAGAAAGAAGATTAGAAAAAGAGGCCGAAAGAAAGTTAGAGGCTGAGACTAAGAGGTTGCAAGCTGAGGCTGAGACTAAGAGGTTGCAGATTGAGGCTGACAAAGAGGCTAAAGCATTGGAAGCCGAGGAAAGAAGACAGGCTGCAGAAAGGGAAGAGAAGAAATTAGCTGCAGAAAGGGAAGAGAAGAAATAAGCTGCAGAAAGGGAAGAGAAGAAATTAGCTGCAGAAAGGGAAGCAGAAAAGGAGGAGAAGAGATTACAAAGGGAACATGAGTTACGACTAAGGGAGTTTGAGTTTCAAGGCCATGCTCCTGAAAATGGTGCCAGTCCCTTTGCCTCTGATGCTACTGCTAGCCAAGGAGCCTCAACCTCAGCTATGAATTTTCATTTAGATCATTTTGTTGAGAAAGACGATGATATAGAGAGCTACCTAAATAGGTATGAACTATTAGCTACCACGTATGGGTTAGAGAGAGAAAGGTGGAGCTTAAAGTTATCTCAGGGACTTCGTGGGGCAGCTTATGAAGTTTTTGCAAAAATGAGCAGAGGTGATCAGGAAAATTATGACATGCTAAAGCAGGCTCTTTTGTTAAGGTATGAAAAGAATGCAGAATTTTATAGGAAAAAATTTAGGAATGCTAAACTACTGTCAGGTGAAACCTATCACCAGTTCTCTGCACGAATAGAGACATACTTGGAGAAATGGACTTCTCTGGGGAAAACCCAAGATCTTAAGGAAATGGTCCTTATAGAGCAATTAAGAGAGTCCATGGCTCCAGACCTGAGAAAGTTTCTCATGGAACAAGGTGCAGAGAGGCTGGGTGAGTTGCTAAATGTTGCTGAAAGGTATCAAGCAGCTCAAGCAGAGGTAACAGGTAATAAAAAGAAACAAGTGGATAACTTTAGGGCACCACAGAACTTTAATAAATTTGATCCTAGGGATCAAAATAAAGGTAAGCACCAATTTGATAGGCCACGGTATGAAAATAAAAATAAATTCCCACAATTCGATGAAAGGAAATATGATGAAAGAAAATCTTTCAACCAAGGAAAAAGGTGGTGTAAAAATTGTCAGATGGACAATCATGACACTGACCGTTGCAGAAGGAAACCTGTGTATATGGCAACCCTTCAGGTCAGGTCGACCTCAAGACAGGAGGAGGATATTATGTTAGATACCACTCCAGAAGAGATGAGGAAGGCACAGGCTGGGGATAAAACACTCAAGCCTTGTTTCAGAAAATTGTCAACTTGTCATACAACTCCAGGCAAGGGAGATTTTTACATGAAAAACAAGTTGATGTATAGGAAGACTGGAGCTAGATCCAAAGGTCACGGACAGCTGGTTCTTCCAAAAGATATAGGGCAGACTTAATAAGGAGCCTACATGTGAAACCAGATGGGGACCATGAGAAGATAGGTACCATCATTCAAAAGGTGGCTCACAATTATTATTGGCCCAAAGCAAGATGGGACATTGAGAATTTTGTAGAAAGGTGTAGCATAGCACATGAGGGAACACCCACAAGTGGGAACATGGATCAGGACCTGGACACGCCACGGGGCAAAATTAGGCCTGATAATAAAAAGAAAAATAGATTTGATAAAGTGGACCAAATGGAATGGGAAGCCCCTTTTCACGGACAAGCTTCACTTAACTGTTTTACAATGGCCACTATGCGGAGAGTGCAAAAAGATGTCTTACCCCAGGATAAGCCGAAAATCCCTCAATCGGACTTAAACAAACTGGAGGAAGAGGATGTAGAGAGGAAATCTCTCATCAAGAATTTTAAGTGGGGAGAAAGCCCCAAAAGAAAAATTGGTAGCGGTCGTTTTGTGAATGATAATTCTGGGAGGAAAAATCATCACTATAAAGCTTCGAGTGGAAGAGACCATACCGGTGCATGGACAAATAGGTCCACACAATTAAAGGTCCATATGTAGCTTTGTTAAGAACGTGGACTGATGAAAAGGCAGAGGAAAACATTACATCTTCATACCAATATGTGAATGAGCTGACCACTCGGTTAAAAACTGGCTGGAAACTTGCCAATGAAAATTTGAAACAAGCCAGGAAGAAACATGCTGCCTATTATAACAGGAAGGCGAAAGACAGAAATTTGGCTGTGGGAGAGAAAGTACTGCTTCTTTTGCCTGGGAGTCAGAATAAGTTACAAATTGGATGGCAGGGTCCATATACAGTTTTAGAGAAGGTGTCTAGAACAAATTATAAGATAGATAAGAAGGGGAAAGAAAAAATCTATCATGTGAATCTCCTGAAGAAATATTTGGAAAGAGAACATCAGGAAGAGACACACTTGTTGACCTTGTCCATCGCCATGGAGATGAAAAAGGAACCACTTTCATCATTTGAATATCCATTACACCCCTGTGAGACAGCAGCACAGGTGAAAATCAGTACACATTTAACGAAAACTCAGAAAGAGAGAGTGCAACAGGTTCTAAATAATCATGCAGAGGTGTTAACAGACCGACCAGGGCATACAAACCTATTGGAATATGATATGAAACTAATAGACTCCACACCTGTCTGTATGAAACCATATTCGATTCCGTTTGCTAAGGAGAAAGCTTTGAAGGAAGAGATAGACTATCTATTGAAGGAAGGAATTATTTCGCACAGTGAGTCTTCGTATAGTTCCGGTGTTGTACTCTTAAGGAAGCCCTCTGGAGAACATAGACTCTGTATAGATTACAGGAGACTGAATGCTATTACAGAAGGACAGGTGGATCCATTGCCGGATACAAATCAGCTGTTTGCCAGACTAAATAAAGCTAAATATTTCTCAAAAGTGGATCTGAGTAAAGGATACTATCAGATTCCAGTAAAGCCTGAGGTTAGACCATACCTAGCTTTTAGTACCTCAGAAGGACACTATGAGTTTAATAGATTGCCATTTGGATTGAAGAATGCGCCTAGTGTCTTCTCTAGAATGATGAGAAAATTATTGGATCCTCTGAATAATCCCTGTATAACAAATTTTATGGATGATATCCTTATAGCAACAGAAACATTTGAGGAACACATTGACTCTCTGAACATGCTGTTTGATCGACTTAGGGAGGCAAATTTAACAGCCCGACCAACCAAATGTTGCGTTGGATGTAAAGAATTGGAATTTTTGGGACACACAGTTTATCAGGGAAACATGACCCCTGACCCAAAGAATTTAGAGAAACTACAGAAAGCCCCGAGACCACAAACCAAGAAGGACGTGAGATCCTTTGTCTCATTATGTGGTTTCTACCAGAAGTATATCAAAAACTTTAATTCCATATGTGCACCGTTAACTGAATTGACACGTAAAGGACATCCAGATCGCATTACATGGACACCACAATGTGAAATGACTTACCAAGAATTGAAGGAAAAGCTCACAAGTAAACCCATTTTGAAATTACCTGACTTAAGTCAAGAATTCATAGTAAGGACGGATGCAAGTAATATTGGGTTAGGTGCAACTCTACTACAGAAATCAGATGCATTGGATGGGGAATTAAGCCCAGTGGCATATGCTAGCAGAAAGTTGAATAAAGCTGAAATCAACTACTCAACTAGCGAAAAAGAATGTCTTGCAGTAATATGGGCGATAAAGAAATTCAATATTTATCTATATGGGAAGGCATTTAAGTTGCAAACAGACCACAAACCTTTATCGTTTCTGGCACAGGCTAGGCATGAGAACTCTAGGTTACTCCGATGGTCTTTACTTTTGGCTCCATATAATTTTAGCATTGAGTATATATCTGGAAAAACCAATTTGGGAGCGGATTTTTTAAGCCGCCATCCGTGTGATGAGAATCACCGTAAACCCCAGAAATAATAATAAATTTCTCTATGTGTATATAGAATAAAGGACTGACATATAATGTCTGTTTTAAGAGGGGAGGTGTCGTGGAATATTCTAATCCACATATATAAATTATTAGGTAAATATGAAGCCTAACAAATAAAATTAATAAAGAAAAGAGCAATGGTAAAATAACAGTGCTGTCACAAAGAATGTACTCGAAATCCCCCTTGTTTTCTGCTTCGTCTGCAAATTGTAACGCTTTCACGTTGATAGTAAAAGCTTACTGTATTATACCCGCTTTCTTCAATGAAACGTGTGCTGTATTTCTTGGAAAAACATTGAGAGGCAGACTGCGTAATGACCTAAATTAATCCTAACATTAATTATACTGCGTTACCAAAACGAACGAACAGATGGACTCAAATAGAAAGAGAGAGGGGCGAATAAAATCAGGAACGCATGCAAAATTAAACACGCGTCTCGCTATAATGCACAACAAGCGTAACGCGATACACAATTACTACTATCACGCGTGTAAGGCTACATGCACTAACTTTTTCAGACGGACAGTGATACATTCCCTACCCTTCCCAGAGTTAGGTTTTAAAATCATAAAAAACGCTTATTAGGAAAGATAACAATAGATGGGTTTACGTTTGAAAACATTACAGTACCCAGACAGCACATCTTCGAAACAGGCGGTAGAAGGAATTGCATATTTTGAACGCAGCCACGTAGCTCTTTTAAATTTGGATATTTGGGTTCCTTAGGGCTTGCTGACAAAGAATATGTAAAACGTTACGCAAATAGTCCAGGAATTAATAAATTATAACCAAAATAAAATAGTGGGGATGCCTGACAGCATGAAATCATTTCTGCTCATAAAATTTTTTTATAACGTGTTTGAAAAAACCTTACGTTACAGAAATAGCCTACCATGTAAACTCCAAATTGATTGGAGCGCAACAAATGAAAGACTAACCACGATTGGTCGGGCTATAAATACTATCTTGGTTGTTAGGGGAGACGTGGAAAGGTAACATTTTTTCAAACACTTGTCGAAACGTGGCTCCATTGGCTAGACTCGCTGATATAATCACTTAGGAGCGTTAGTTCGAGACCACTAGTGCAAATAAGCTTGATAAAGCAACAGTGCGTTGAAGCCAGCTCATATTTTTGCTAAATAAAAGCCTGGAACATAAGCAGATGGGAATTTGTGCCAGTATTTGTGCCAGAATTCATTGCTAATCAACGTATCTGTGTTTATTTCCATGAATTGTGGTAAGCTTGAAACATTCAGTATCTTTTAATGAAAATTGAATGTGAATTGTTAATTTATGCCTGTATATATGTGTAGTTCAGTAGCAAACATGATGTAAAGCCTATAATGCTCCAGCCTGAACAGAAGGTGTCGGAGGAAAGTAAAACGGCATGGAATGGCCAAACAGTACACTGACACCTAGATGATTGATTAGAAAGAAATAATGCTGGAAGTGCAGAGGCGTAGTAACCATTAAGGAGGTAAATACTGGTATAAAGTATTTCAGATGAAGCTGACAGTTGGCCTAACGCTCTGAACTCAATGTTTGTGATGTATTGTGATCAGTGTAAAAAGAGAGTATAAATTAGTTATGAAGTAGAAGGTACATCCTTCTTGTTTCAGGGACCGTGGTCTTGATGGTATTGAGCAGCACCTGGTCAGAGCTTTGCTGAATCCAGAGTCGGACAGCATACTCCTTGGTCCATTTAGCTATCAGTGAGGTGTCTCCAGAGCCCAGGGGAGAATTCGAGCAGAGGAGTCCTTTCCTGCCGCCATCACGCAAGATAAGCTGATTTGGCCAGCTGAGCTCAACATTATGTCCCCTCATCTTAAAATGACTTTGTAAAAATAACATTCAGAGGGGAATTTAATTGTTTAATATCAGGAACTGAGAACATCTCCAATACTAGTTCCCATAAATACAAACTATTGAAGTCATGATGACAAATACCAACAGAGCTTGAACAAAACAAAACCAGTATTACCTCATATTACTACTACACAACTGACACACATAGGATACTTTTAAAAATATATGTCACTACAATATTCATATTGATAAATTCTGTACATATAACTTGTAATTAAAATTGATTGTGATTCCTGGTTCCCTTTGTATTTGAATCAGGACACATATTCATTCATGACAGCAATGAATACATATTGTTATTTGAAAAGTTATCAGTGACTCCTTTAAGATATCCTTTAGAGTGTTATATGTATGTGAGTGTCACAGTGTTGTCAAGTGTAGTGGAATAAATTAAATTGTTTATCTGTCTGTTGTTGTTGACTTACACTTCATCATACACATACCCTAGACACATAACGTAGTCATCACACTATTCCAGAATAATTCTGACTGAGATATATAGATATGTGGCAGCAAGTAAGGTTATATATAATACACTACTCTTATTAGATATAGATACCTTCACAGCTGATCTCAGTCAGTACACTAAGTCCCCTATAAATATTTATAACATCCCACTTCACCACATATATTGGGGTCTCGCTCTTGGGATTTTGAATCTTTCCCTATTAAAAATATTGGGGGTAATTCACTTCAGGGAATATAAGAATTAAAAGGTATCCTTGGGTGGAATTAAATAAGGTTGAGCTCACGGTGCCTGTGTTGTCCATTAGATATATTTAGAGATTAAATTGTTGGTTAGACATTGTATAAATTTACCTGATAGACAATGGCGGACCTGGCCAAGTTTCGATCTGCTGCTGTTCAGACTGCAAAAGAGTTAGGATTAGATGGGCAAGTTATGGTTGCCTATGTCACTACGGAATGTGACAAATTTATTGAACGCGAAGAAAGAAGATTAGAAAAAGAGGCCGAAAGAAAGTTAGAGGCTGAGACTAAGAGGTTGCAAGCTGAGGCTGAGACTAAGAGGTTGCAGATTGAGGCTGACAAAGAGGCTAAAGCATTGGAAGCCGAGGAAAGAAGACAGGCTGCAGAAAGGGAAGAGAAAAAATTAGCTGCAGAAAGGGAAGACAAGAAATTAGCTGCAGAAAGGGAAGCAGAAGATAAAAGATTACAAAGGGAACATGAGTTACGACTAAGGGAGTTTGAGTTTCAAGGCCATGCTCCTGAAAATGGTGCCAGTCCCTTTGCCTCTGATGCTACGGTTACTCAAGGAGCCTCAACCTCAGCTATGAATTTTCATTTAGATCATTTTGTTGAGAAAGACGATGATATAGAGAGCTACCTAAATAGGTATGAACTATTAGCTACCACGTATGGGTTAGAGAGAGAAAGGTGGAGCTTAAAGTTATCTCAGGGACTTCGTGGGGCAGCTTATGAAGTTTTTGCAAAAATGAGCAGAGGTGATCAGGAAAATTATGACATGCTAAAGCAGGCTCTTTTGTTAAGGTATGAAAAGAATGCAGAATTTTATAGGAAAAAATTTAGGAATGCTAAACTACTGTCAGGTGAAACCTATCACCAGTTCTCTGCACGAATAGAGACATACTTGGAGAAATGGACTTCTCTGGGGAAAACCCAAGATCTTAAGGAAATGGTCCTTATAGAGCAATTAAGAGAGTCCATGGCTCCAGACCTGAGAAAGTTTCTCATGGAACAAGGTGCAGAGAGGCTGGGTGAGTTGCTAAATGTTGCTGAAAGGTATCAAGCAGCTCAAGCAGAGGTAACAGGTAATAAAAAGAAACAAGTGGATAACTTTAGGGCACCACAGAACTTTAATAAATTTGATCCTAAGGATCAAAATAAAGGTAAGCACCAATTTGATAGGCCACGGTATGAAAATAAAAATAAATTCCCACAATTCGATGAAAGGAAATATGATGAAAGAAAATCTTTCAACCAAGGAAAAAGGTGGTGTAAAAATTGTAAGATGAACAATCATGACACTGACCATTGTAGAAGGAAACCTCCTCATTTTGCTGCTATGACATCGGGGAAAAAGGAAAAGAAGGGCAAACCTGAAGAATTACAGGAACCATACCACCCCCCAGTGTGTGAAGATGTCATCTGTAATGGTGTCACTATAAGATGTTTATATGATACCGGTTTAGATTACGATTCCGTTGTGAGTTCTCACCTGGTGCAGGCCGATCAATACACCACAGAAACAGTGGAGATTCAAACTGCAACCAAGGATGTAGCTACCATGACACTTCCCGTCGCCCGAATAAAAGTGAAAACGCGATATGTGGAAGGAATCATAAAAGCAGCAGTGATAAATGAGCCAATCTACCCTCTAATATTGGGGTGTAGATATGTCTTCTTGGGGAATCCCAAGAGACCTGTGATATTGGCAACAGTGCAGACCAGATCACAGTCAAAGAAGGAGGAGGATAATCCCATAAATACTCACCCAGATGAGATGAGGAAGGCACAGGCTGAGGACAAAACACTCAAGCCATGTTTCAAGAAGTTGCCCAAATCTCATACACCTCCAGGCAAGGGAGAGTTTTATATGAAGAACAAACTGATATATAGGAAGGCTGGATCTGAATCCAATGGTCACGGACAGCTGGTCCTTCCCACTTCATATAGGACTAAAGTGTTGGAACTAGGGCATGCGATTCCCTTCAGTGGTCATATGGGAATCAGCGCAACAGGACAGCGAATAGCTTGTCACTATTTCTGGCCAGGAATAACTGAAGATATCAAACGATATGTAAAATCCTGTCCAGAGTGCCAACGAGTAGCACCTAAACATTGGACTGCACCAGCAACTCTGGGGGAAATGCCCATAGTGGGAACACCCTTTGAGAGAGTTGCCGTGGATCTTGTGGGACCTCTCACCCGAACCAAGAGAAGGAACAGCTACATTCTGACTCTGGTGGACACTTGTTCTATGTGGGGAGAGGCAGTAGCCCTGTCATCGATTGATTCTAAACATGTGGCAGAGGCATTGCTCACAATTTTCACAAGGTTAGGCTTTCCCAATCAAATCTTGACTGATAATGGCTCTCAGTTCAAGGGGAAACTAACTGAAGAAGTTTTCAGGATCTTCCAGGCCAAACACTTCCATTGTAGTGTGTATCATCCCCAAGGGAACGGCCAAGTGGAAAGATTTAACGGCACATTGATGTCGATCCTGAGAAAGTTGGCACACGAAAAACCAGATACATGGGACCAGTACCTGCACGCCGCCCTCTTTGCTTATCGGGAGGTACCCCATAGTTCAACCGGTATGGCCCCGGCAACATTATTGTTTGGAAGGCCAATAAAAGGTCCACTCGAAGCTTTGTTAAGAACGTGGACTGATGAAAAGGCAGAGGAAAACATTACATCTTCATACCAATATGTGAATGAGCTGACCACTCGTTTAAAAACTGGCTGGAAACTTGCCAATGAAAATTTGAAACAAGCCAGGAAGAAACATGCTGCCTATTATAACAGGAAGGCGAAAGACAGAAATTTGGCTGTGGGAGAGAAAGTACTGCTTCTTTTGCCCGGGAGTCAGAATAAGTTACAAATTGGATGGCAGGGTCCATATACAGTTCTAGAGAAGGTGTCTAGAACAAATTATAAGATAGATAAGAAGGGGAAAGAAAAAATCTATCATGTGAATCTCCTGAAGAAATATTTGGAAAGAGAACATCAGGAAGAGACACACTTGTTGACCTTGTCCATCGCCATGGAGATGAAAAAGGAACCACTTTCATCATTTGAATATCCATTACACCCCTGTGAGACAGCAGCACAGGTGAAAATCAGTACACATTTAACGAAAACTCAGAAAGAGAGAGTGCAACAGGTTCTAAATAATCATGCAGAGGTGTTAACAGACCGACCAGGGCATACAAACCTATTGGAATATGATATGAAACTGATAGACCCCACACCTGTCTGTATGAAACCATATTCGATTCCGTTTGCTAAGGAGAAAGCTTTGAAGGAAGAGATAGACTATCTGTTGAAGGAAGGAATTATTTCGCACAGTGAGTCTTCGTATAGTTCCGGTGTTGTACTCTTAAGGAAGCCCTCTGGAGAACATAGACTCTGTATAGATTACAGGAGACTGAATGCTATTACAGAAGGACAGGTGGATCCATTGCCGGATACAAATCAGCTGTTTGCCAGACTAAATAAAGCTAAATATTTCTCAAAAGTGGATCTGAGTAAAGGATACTATCAGATTCCAGTAAAGCCTGAGGTTAGACCATACCTAGCTTTTAGTACCTCAGAAGGACACTATGAGTTTAATAGATTGCCATTTGGATTGAAGAATGCGCCTAGTGTCTTCTCTAGAATGATGAGAAAATTATTGGATCCTCTGAATAATCCCTGTATAACAAATTTTATGGATGATATCCTTATAGCAACAGAAACATTTGAGGAACACATTGACTCTCTGAACATGCTGTTTGATCGACTTAGGGAGGCAAATTTAACAGCCCGACCAACCAAATGTTGCGTTGGATGTAAAGAATTGGAATTTTTGGGACACACAGTTTATCAGGGAAACATGACCCCTGACCCAAAGAATTTAGAGAAACTACAGAAAGCCCCGAGACCACAAACCAAGAAGGACGTGAGATCCTTTGTCTCATTATGTGGTTTCTACCAGAAGTATATCAAAAACTTTAATTCCATATGTGCACCGTTAACTGAATTGACACGTAAAGGACATCCAGATCGCATTACATGGACACCACAATGTGAAATGACTTACCAAGAATTGAAGGAAAAGCTCACAAGTAAACCCATTTTGAAATTACCTGACTTAAGTCAAGAATTCATAGTAAGGACGGATGCAAGTAATATTGGGTTAGGTGCAACTCTACTACAGAAATCAGATGCATTGGATGGGGAATTAAGCCCAGTGGCATATGCTAGCAGAAAGTTGAATAAAGCTGAAATCAACTACTCAACTAGCGAAAAAGAATGTCTTGCAGTAATATGGGCAATAAAGAAATTCAATATTTATCTATATGGGAAGGCATTTAAGTTGCAAACAGACCACAAACCTTTATCGTTTCTAGCACAGGCTAGGCATGAGAACTCTAGGTTACTCCGATGGTCTTTACTTTTGGCTCCATATAATTTTAGCATTGAGTATATATCTGGAAAAACCAATTTGGGAGCGGATTTTTTAAGCCGCCATCCGTGTGATGAGAATCACCGTAAACCCCAGAAATAATAATAAATTTCTCTATGTGTATATAGAATAAAGGACTGACATATAATGTCTGTTTTAAGAGGGGAGGTGTCGTGGAATATTCTAATCCACATATATAAATTATTAGGTAAATATGAAGCCTAACAAATAAAATTAATAAAGAAAAGAGCAATGGTAAAATAACAGTGCTGTCACAAAGAATGTACTCGAAATCCCCCTTGTTTTCTGCTTCGTCTGCAAATTGTAACGCTTTCACGTTGATAGTAAAAGCTTACTGTATTATTACCCGCTTTCTTCAATGAAACGTGTGCTGTATTTCTTGGAAAAACATTGAGAGGCAGACTGCGTAATGACCTAAATTAATCCTAACATTAATTATACTGCGTTACCAAAACGAACGAACAGATGGACTCAAATAGAAAGAGAGAGGGGCGAATAAAATCAGGAACGCATGCAAAATTAAACACGCGTCTCGCAAATGCCACAACAAGCGTCGCGCGATACACAATTACTACTATCACGCGTGTAAGGCCACATGCACTAACTTTTTCAGACGGACAGTGATAAATTCACTACCCTTCCCAGAGTTAGGTTTTAAAATCCTGAAAAACGCTTATTAGGAAAGATGACAATAGATGGGTTTACGTTTGAAAACATTACAGTACCCAGACAGCACATCTTCGAAACAGGAGGTAGAAGAAATTGCATATTTTGAACGCAGCCACGTAGCTCTTTTAAATTTGGATATTTGGGTTCCTTAGGGCTTGCTGACAAAGAATATGTAAAACGTTACGCAAATAGTCCAGGAATTAATAAATTATAACCAAAATAAAATAGTGGGGATGCCTGACAGCATGAAATCATTTCTGCTCATAAAATTTTTTTATAACGTGTTTGAAAAAACCTTACGTTACAGAAATAGCCTACCATGTAAACTCCAAATTGATTGGAGCGCAACAAATGAAAGACTAACCACGATTGGTCGGGCTATAAATACTATCTTCGTTGTTAGGGGAGACGTGGAAAGGTAACATTTTTTCAAACACTTGTCGAAACGTGGCTCCATTGGCTAGACTCGCTGATATACTCACTTAGGAGCGTTAGTTCGAGACCACTAGTGCAAATAAGCTTGATAAAGCAACAGTGCGTTGAAGCCAGCTCATATTTTGCTAAATAAAAGCCTGGAACATAAGCAGATGGGAATTTGTGCCAGTATTTGTGCCAGAATTCATTGCTAGTCAACGCATCTGTGTTTATTTCCATGAATTGTGGTAAGCTTGAAACATTCAGTATCTTTTAATGAAAATTGAATGTGAATTGTTAATTTATGCCTGTATATATGTGTAGTTCAGTAGCAAACATGATGTAAAGCCTATAATGCTCCAGCCTGAACAGAAGGTGTCGGAGGAAAGTAAAACTGCATGGAATGGCCAAACAGTACACTGACACCTAGATTATTGATTAGACAGAAATAATGCTGGAAGTGCAGAGGCGTAGTAACCATTAAGGAGGTAAATACTGGTATAAAGTATTTCAGATGAAGCTGACAGTTGGCCTAACGCTCTGAACTCAATGTTTGTGATGTATTGTGATCAGTGTAAAAAGAGAGTATAAGTTAGTTATGAAGTAGAAGGTACATCCTTCTTGTTTTCAGGGACCGTGGTCTTGATGGTATTGAGCAGCACCTGGTCAGAGCTTTGCTGAATCCAGAGTCGGACAGCATACTCCTTGGTCCATTTAGCTATCAGTGAGGTGTCTCCAGAGCCGAGGGGAGATTCGAGCAGAGGAGTCCTTTCCTGCCGCCATCACGCAAGATAAGCTGATGTGGCCAGCTGAGCTCAAAATTATGTACCCCCAGCTTAAAATGACCTTGTAAAAATAACATTAAGAGGGGAATTAATTGTGTTAATATCAGGAACTGAGAACATCTCCAATAATAGTTCCCATAAAGACAAACTATTGAAGTCATGATGACAAATACCAACAGAGCTTGAACAAAACAAAACCAGTATTACCTCATATTACTACTACACAACTGACACACATAGGATACTTTTAATAATATATGTCACTACAATATTCATATTGATAAATTCTGTACATATAACTTGTAATTAAAATTGATTGTGATTCCTGGTTCCCTTTGTATTTGAATCAGGACACATATTCATTCATAACAGCAATGAATACATATTGTTATTTGAAAAGTTATCAGTGACTCCTTTAAGATATCCTTTAGAGTGTTATATGTATGTGAGTGTCACAGTGTTGTCAAGTGTGGTGGAATAAATTAAATTGTTTATCTGTCTGTTGTTGTTATGACTTACACTTCATCATACACATACCCTAGACATACAACGTAGTCATCACACTATTCCAGAATAATTCTGACTGAGATATATACATATGTGGCAGCAAGTAAGGTTATATATAATACACTACTCTTATTAGATATATATATACCTTCACAGCTGATCTCAGTCAGTACACTAAGTCCCCTATAAATATTTATAACATCCCACTTCACCACAATCATGACCTGCTGCTTTGCCCATCTCGATTTTCTCCAGTGCTGCCTTCAGTTCTTCCATCTTTATGTCATCTTCACCATCATTGGTTTTCTCTTCTGTGCTAGTGGTTATCATTTGTGATGCTTCACCATGCTCCCCATCCAGGAGTTCTGAGAAATATTCTTTCCATCTTTCCATTACTTCCTTCGGGGCAGTAGGCAATTTTCTTGCTTGTAATTTATAAATTTGAGAGGGCATTGTTTTTCCTTCCTCATGTTCTTTGGGGTCTTATAGAACAATTTCTGGTTTTCTTGCGCATCTTTTTCTAGCTTTTCTCCAAATTCTTCCCAGGACTTATGTTTTGCTGCTAGCACCTTGTTCTTTGCTTCTGTTCTGAGTGTCACATATTCTCTATATTTCTCCATTTGTCCTGCTGCATGTTTTGCTCCTAAGTATTGTTTCCAGGCCATTTTCGTCTCTCTTATTTTTTCTTTAACTTCCTCTGTCCACCAAGGTGTCCTCTTTCTCTTGTTCCCAAGTCGGACTTCACCACATGCTTCTGCAGCAGCTGTCTTTATGATGTCCTTGAATTTAAGCCAGAGGGTTTCCAAGTCATCAGGTTGTTCTTCTGTGTTGCTCACCGCTGTAGCAATAATCCCCTGATATCAGGTCTTAATTTCTGGCTCTCTGCTTGTAGGTCTTAATGCTCATTTCTCCTGTTCATTTACTTAGTTTCTTGCGTGATGTTGGGCAGTTCCTAGGCTGAGCAACTCTTTCAGTTCTTTTGATTGTAAGCAGGTAGTGATCACTTCCAATCTCTGGCCCCCTCCAGACTCTAGCATCCCGGACATATGTGAATGAGCTCCTCCTAACAATGGCATAGTCGATCACGGACTTCTCATTCTTTGTTGGTTCACATGTAATGTATGCATGTACGGAGATGTCACTATTCAAAACTTTTGTAAATTTAGTGTCGCGCCTTCTAAATAAGGAAGGCCGTCATCAGACGTTCGTCCTAACAAGTCACTGAATATGTTGTGACCTAAAATTAAATTATGTTTGTTTAAAATAAATATAAGAGAATCGTGAGGAATTTAGAGAGGAACCGCAAAGCAAAAAGGGGGATAGGAGGAGGAAAAATAATTTAGACGGAACTACTGGTATTTATGAGACTATTATAATATGCAGTACTTGTAATATAAATGAGTACACGCAAGTTAGCTTATACGTATTGTGAAAACAAAGAGGACCAGGCCAAGTGGGGAAAAAACATGTAAAAAGATACAGTAGTATAAGAACTAAAGAGAACACACTTGGATATATATATGTATATATAATTTACTGCTTATATATGGGAGCCGCGCTAGCGTAGTGGTTACAACACCGCTCTGGCGACCGGGTGATACAGGATCAAACCCGGGCGACGGCATTTGAGGATTTTTCGTCGACCGGGATTTGGACTTGATTAACTCGAGACCTGGCGAGGACATTTGAAGAAGTGTCGTCGACCAGGGACTGGCGGCTCCTGAGCCGACCCAGCTGCAATAGGTACCTCCGAAATCGGCGAGTATTTTCCTGAATGGCGAGGGACACCTGTCTCTGTACAAGAAATAAAGGGATACTCACGTAAAATCAATGTCAGGTTAGACATAAAAATAATAACCTGAGATTTCGCCTCGAGTAATAGCGGGCGTACGAAAAAAAAAAAAAAAAAAAACTGCTTATATATGAAATAAGCACCACTGCTTATATATGACATAAACATCAGTACAGTAGAAGCTATAGAGCAGAAGGTCAACAGGTTCATGAGGAGATGGCTAGGGGTACCACCAGGTCTGTCAAACGTAGCACTGCACTGCAAAGAGTCAAAACTTGCGCTTCCTTTCAAGTCAGTTGTTAAAGAGTACAAAGTGGGAAAGGCAAGGCTCACAATAATGCTACGCGAGTCAGCAGATGACGTGGTTAAGTCCATTCAACCCACACTGAAAACATGGAGGAAGTGGAAAGTGGAAGAACCTGTTGATGCTGCCCAAGAGTCACTCAAACTGAGGGAGGTAATCGGATACACACAAACAAATAGACGGGGATTTGGGCATGGTGACATCCGCTGGTGGTCCAAGACATCAAGCAGGGAACGCAGAGACATGGTAGTTCAGGAGATACGAGGAGCTGAGAATGATAAGAGGTTGCAAAAAGCGGTGCAGCAGCCCAACAAGGCCAATGGACTACATGGAAAGAAGCCCTGCAAAGGTCCTTGACACTGAATAGTATATGGCATATGGCACCTCTTAGGATCAGCTTCATTATTAGATCAATGTATGACATCCTGCCATCGGCCACAAACCTTGTGAGATGGGGAAGGTCGGATGATGAGCAGTGCCCCCTATGCCAGGGAAGGCAGACACTTGAACACGTGCTTTCAGCTTGCAAGGTGGCATTAGGGCACGGACGAAACACATGGCGCCACATCAAAGTGCTAAGTGAGCTGGCTGTGACAATAGATCTAGCAAGGATGAAGGCGAATAGCAAAGCCAGGCCGAGCACCGCAAATACATAGCAGGAAAGTCAGCACACCCCAAACCGAGTAAATCAGGTAGCGGTTTACCATCTCTTCTTGACTGTGCAAATGACTGGGAGATGGCGGTAGACCTACTTTAACGAGAGGCATATCCAGAGAGTATCCGAAAATCTCTAAGACAGCCGGATATAGTGCTGCATTCTTCATCATCGCAGCAGGTTATAATGATTGAACTGACCGTGCCATTTGAATCCAGATTGGACGAGCAACATTCGTTGATATAACTAATCAAGATTAGTTTTGATGGCTTTTCTTTGGTGTTACAGTGATGTCTAATACTGTATGCCATCTTTGTATTTAATCAATGGACGGGGGGCTCTTTCCAATAACTCAGTACTATAGGTAATAGTGGCCAGGATATCTACTAGCTCTCAGTCTACTCAGAGGATTCTCAACATGCTCAGAGACAGTTAATTTACAGTATCCCTATAAATAGATTTGCTAGTGATTCTGCTGAACTTATACTTACATATTCTGCAGATTTTCCTTGGGCCAATCTTCTGTGAGATTATCTGGGTAGTTTTGGTACTTTCATACCTTTCATTCTATCTGTCCATCTTTCATGGTAACCTGCCACAGTAACACTGAAAGAACCCGCCACACTAGATACTGTAAACTAATTGTGCTTCTTAATAAATATTTTTCTAAGCTTCAGCTAAAGTAAAGCTAAAGGGAACTTTTTTCCCTCTGTATGGACCATTAAATGTATTCTACATAATTAGCAAATTATAATTAATTAATTGTGTTTTTAGCAATCTATGTTTACTGGAATAATGTCTCATTGACAACAACAGCTGCCATCAATGGTACCTACACCTTGTAGCGGTATGGCAGCTTGTGTACCCTGACAATCCCCAGAGCTATGCCAGTGGGAGATTTACTCCTGGTAGGTTCAACCAAGCTGGACTGGTCTGCGTGGGTAGGGGTCAGACAAAAGCTGGTACTCTGGTCCTCCAGGTTGGGGGTTTTAGCACAGGGCCGACACCCCTGTCTATGTAAAAAAAATCGCACATGTTACGGAAACAACAATAAATAGAAAAACTTTGCTGCGGGACGGACATCCGGAGTCTCAGGCTCGTATGACTGACAGTGGTGAAAACCGAAAGGAAGCCACTGGCATGAAAACGGATGCCCCGACCGCAAAACACGAAACCTGAATTGGTTTTCGGAACGTCAGAACTATGAATGAGGCAGGAAAGCTGAGACAAATCACAGCAGAGATGAGGAACTACAAGATACATATCCTGGGAATAAGCGAGAGCAGATGGACAGGTAAGGGGAGAATAAAAACAGCTACAGGGGAAACAGTACTTTATTCGTGCAGAGAGGATGGTCAGCACAACGAAGGTGTAGCCATTATCCTGAAGAAAGGAATGGAAAGGTCTTTACTGGAATGGAAACCCATCAACAACAAACTGATAAGAGCAAGACTGAGAGGGAGGTTCACCAACACCACAATTATACAATGCTATGCACCAACAAACGACAGCGATGAAGAGATCAAGGACGAGTTCTATCAACAGGTACAAAAAGAAATGGAAACTACACCCAGGTACGATCTCATTATAGTAATGGGAGACCTAAATGCGAAAGTGGGAGCACACAATAATTATAACGAAAGAGTAATGGGGAAATGCGGCAGTGGAACAGCAAATGAGAATGGGGACAAATTAATAAGCTTCTGCAGTATTAACAACCTGGTCATTGGAGGAACACTTTTTCCACACAAGGAAGTGCACAAGTTAACATGGGAATCACCAAACGGACGAGACAGGAACCAGATAGATCACATAATGATCAATGGCAGATGGAGACATGCACTACAAGACGTGAAAGTAAGAAGAGGCGCAGATGTGGGAAGTGATCATCATCTAGTAGTAGCAAGACTGAAAGTGAAACTCAGAACTGCTGGACCAGTTGCAGTCAAACAGAAAAGATACAACATCACGAAACTGAAGGATCCCCTCACCAGAAAAGCTTTCGTGTGTCGCGAGAGGTTCAGAAGTTATTAAAATAAAGGCTATCCTGGACACAAAGTTGTATCAGATGATACCAGGATAGTGCCAGATAAGAGACTGGTCTTATAAGAAATACCCCCTTCTCTGAAAAGAGTAAGGGTGTATCGACATCAAAAGTGGGGTCAAGCTATGTAAACCTTCAAGTATGATGATAGTGTTGGTTACTGAAGATCTATCTGCTACCTCTCCAGATCCCACCTTGAATAATGGTTATACAGTTGTTTTAATGGCTAATTGTCTAGGGATAAATTGAATTATTAATATGTAATATCTATCAGGGACCTCAAGACGCAGCAATAGAGACCGCAGTCAGCGACTCATAGCTTGACTGCCTGCGTCAGGACCAGCGAACCAGAGCTGGTCAAGACCGCACTCCACCTCCACGTGGTGGTCCTGGAAACAGTCTGCAGCTGTGCAGTCTGGCTGAGCGAGTGTGGATCGAAATGGGAAGGCAAACCCGGTCCTAAAAATGCCGTGCAGAAGTCGGATGTGTCGACCGAAAGGTGCAGATAATCACAGCTTAGGCGTAAACAGACACAACGCAACCACCGTCTTTTTCAGGACGAACGAAGAAGAAGAAGAAGATATCTATCAAACAGAACATTAACTCAATTAGAATAATTAAGTAAGTCTGAGTGAAAGTATTTACAATTTATTGATCCTATACCGTTTCTATTTACGGTTAGGAAAATTAAAATGAATTTAAAGGTTATATACACAATCAAATAAATAAATATGGAGTATTCTTCTCCATAATAGTACTATAATAAATTTGTAGTTATAATATCAATTTCTTTCTTTCACATAAGTAGTATCACTTTCACTGGCTTGTAAAGTAATATTAATTGAATATAGTCCTTAGTTAGTCATCATTATAATGTTTTTAATATGTGTGGTTTCTTTATTTTAATATGTGGCTGGATAGTCTGATCAGTGGAACTAAGCGTCCACTTAGCTTTTGAAATATTGAGCAGCATCCATCTATAGCCAGGATTACACAATCTGTAACTCCAGGCTGGGAAACGTTGGTCGAGTTCTAAGTATATGAAGAACTGTATGCACCAACAGAATTCCTCTCAAGTAGATGTCTCGTAAACTTGTGGTAATACCAAAACAAAACCTGGAATGAAAATACAATCGCAATCCTTGTAAGGTCCAGCACCACTCTATACACACATACAACACCACGTACAAACATAATTCAGACATTGTGCTAACAGTTTGCACAGGACAATTTACCTCAGTACCCTACAGCCAGTTCAATGTGATTACTCTTTTCTTTAATACATCCTAAGTTAGATCCATTAGTCCATGATTGGCTTCCATACGATGATTGGGTTAAGTACAAAATAGTAAGTGACATCTTGATTACATCATGTTAACAAATCCTGTCATCCTATCTTATGTTCGTGAACAGTGTGACGTTCCTTTATGAAATATTCCATCAAATACATTATCAAACTTACAGTCGTAGATTCTGCCATAATTCTCAATTATCCTACACATTCCCAATGCTGGCTTTCGTCCCTAAACGTTAACACATGCTTGCTTTCAAGCCGGCAGCACACTCGTCCTGTAGTTTTTCCTTTTAACACATCATCGAACACACAAGTGGATATACACAGGCAAATAACATAATTATATATATATATATATATATATATATATATATATATATATATATATATATATATATATATATATATATATATATATCTTACCCTCAGGCAAAAACACATAAGCTGATTGATAACAGATCGTGTTTTAGATATAGGTAAAGTGAGTGTGATTGTGTGCTGTCAAAGTCATTCACACAACAAGTGGGCACACGGGAGTCATCGAGTATGGAACGACTGATGATATTTACTAATAGTTTATTAGCTTAAGTCACAGCACATCATCACGTAGACATAGACGAACACAGTTACATCGTATCATAAATCTCCACACTACAATTAATACATTATACGGCCTGTCCACATCCTGGCCTTATAATCGCTTCATCACAGCTTCATAAATCTCCACACTACTCAACAAAGCCTGCTCACACGGCAGCTATAATAATCTTCATAAGGCCTAAACAATACTCCATTACACAATAAAGCCTACATCACACGGCAGCTATAATAATCTTCATATGGCCTAAACAGTACTCCATTACTCAATAAAGCCTGCATCACACGGTAGCTATAATAATCTTCATATGGCCTAAACAGTACTCCATTATAAACAATACTCCATTACACAATGAAGCCTGCATCACACGGCAGCTATAATAATCTTCATATTGCCTAAACAGTACTCCATTACTCAATAAAGCCTGCATCGCACGGCAGCTATAATAATCTTCATATGGCTTAAACAGTACTCCATTACTCAATAAAGCTTGCATCACACGGCAGCTATAATAATCTTCATATGGCCTAAACAGTACTCCATTATAAACAATACTCCATTACACAATAAAGCCTGCATCACACGGCAGCTATAATAATCTTCATATGGCCTAAACAGTACTCCATTATAAATAATACTCCATTACACAATAAAGCCTGCTCACACGGCAGCTATAATAATCTTCAATATGGCCTAAACAGTACTCCATTACACAATAAAGCCTGCTCACACGGCAGCTATAATAATCTTCAATATGGCCTAATAAATCTTTACTGCAGTTTATCACATAGGCTGTACACACAGCGAAATATATAAGTCGACATTTTCTTAAGCCCTACGTAGGCATACACTATCCAAAAACCACTGGGACTCGACCTACACGGTCCACGCCCAAAACACAACTCTCTTAAATCACACACACTAGTTCCGCCAAAAAACCCCGTCACGAGACTCGGCTGTCTTGAACACCGCTCTCGATAATACATGCAGACTAGCTGCGAGCTATTCACATGGCTCAAAACAGCACAGAATAAATACATCTCAACATTTGAGATTAAACAGCGTTCACACGCTTTTCTGTACTCTGTCACTCGAAAAATAGGAAAAGATAATTCTATCCTAAAGTCAAATAAGTATCCGCTTAATCAAGCGTTGCAACTCGAAATTTAACTTGTCCAAAACATTCTAAAGATTACTTCCCTTCCATAAAATCCACTCGCTACAGTTACCACCCCCTCCGGGAAAAAAATGATCCTATCATTTTTTGGAAAAAATTAACTCCCAAAAACAAAAAAAAATTTAGAAGACAAAGAAGTTCTAACTTATGCTTACAAAAATCACCTTATTTTAAATCAAAATTATATCTACAACAAATATCAGCGGTAAAGTGTAAAGTAACAAATAAAGCATCCATCATAATCATACAAGCCTACTAAAATTAATCTAATACAAAACCAAGCTAAGTACATTTAGTACAAAAACAACCAATGGTGAGTGAAAGAACAAGATCAGGCAAAAGAAGAATGATCTGTAGTAAAGGAAAGTAAGAACTCAACAATACCATATACTAATAATTAAGTTGGACAATTACACGTAAGATAAATACAACTATAATAAGTAGATATATTATATCAAATCATATAACCACTCCAACAATACAAAGAATGGAAGTATAAATGTTGAAAGAAGGCAAAGTATACAAATAGAATAAAGTGAAACAAAGATGAGGTAAGAAAGTATAAACAAGATATGAACACAGAAAGATAGAATGAAATGAAGAATAGTCACCAAAGACAAATAGAAAGCACAGGCACAAACGCAGTGAAAGTGAATAACAATACATACTAATAACTGTTTTGATCAGACAACATATTCAAAAATAAATATATAAACATGATCGAAAGGCACAACACAAAATATCAAAGTATATCTATACTAACACATCACCAAAAAATAATTTATAACTAAACAAAACCTAATAAGTAATTTAAACAAGTTACAAGAGTTATACAAAACTAAAATAAATAAATTATAGGCATCGAACAAACAAGTAATAGCATTGCTATAACTAATACGACCAACGCACAATCAAGCGCTAAAATAAAAAATACATCATAATAAAAAACAACTTTTTACAAGAACTAATCACACTACATAATAATCATCTCGCACTGACAAATGCTAGGCACCCACACAAAAATTACAATGCCAAAAAATAAATAATTTTTTCCAAAAGTACCATACAAACATATTTTTTTACGATAAGTTACATAAAAACAGTATTTAATTTTTAAGTAATACAAGACCACTAAAACCTAATAATGAAATCAATTTTTTAACAAAATGAGTGAAATATAAAACAAAAATCCTATCTCGAACAAACCCTTAAATCAACACATGTAAATTTAATTTATCCTTTAAGTTCTTTCTGCTGACAATTACGTTCAGCTCAGTACAATGCTATTTAGCTATAACTTTATCTCTTACTCAAATCGATAAGATATACATTATAAATTAATCTACACTTTGTTGCTAATATGAAATATGCAAAATGTTCCAAAAAAATATCTACCCAAAAAAATAAGTTTTTTGTTTTTTTAAATAATCTGCTAGGAAAATAATCTGCATGCCTGACTGGCAAGAAATCAAGTTCTGGAAAAATCAAAGTTTCACAATATGTTGACAAATCCAAATACAAGATCATTTATGATACATGCAAGCTATTTTCAAAATTAAATTTCACAACATAACAGATAATTCACATCTTCTCTGTATGTTCTATATATTAATTAACCATGACATCAAAACATGAGAAAAATTTAAATTAAGTGAATAACGAACACTCAGGACTATCTAAAAGTAACCACTACATCAACACAATAAATGAGTTTGTGCTTAGGGCTGGCAATCTCATCATGTACAAAAACTATCCTAAACAACACAGTTGCAAACATTCTAAGTTGAACAGAGTAGTATAAAGGATAATAATTACATACTACACATTATCAACACAATAATATATAAATAGCATAAAAATGTATTAACATGTCATCAAACTACCGACATAAAAATAACAACAATAAAAAAAAAATTATTGCAATCAAATGATGCATAGAAATAATCATTACAACAAAATTATATGTTATTTCAAAACAGCAGCATATCATGTACTAATATAGAATACAAAAATATTTACTGTCTTAACATAAAAAAAATAATAAATCAGACGCGAAGTCTCCCACTCTCTTGTAAACATGCTTGACCTTCAGTAAGTAATACGTCAGATGCTAGTTAGACGCTGACAGGTTTTCGGTTGACCACTCGAGCGTAAAGTTGACCTACAGTATTAACCGTCAATATGTCACAGAAGCCTTGACTCTTATCGCAAAGTCGCTTCTGTCAAAAAATACAAATGAAAACTTTCATTTTACTCAATAGTGAAATTTAATGAAGAAAAAACGTAGAAATCAAATTGACAATTATCCAGCACTATAGCTTGTGTAAAGCACCGGTCTCTTCACGATGTCATCAGCTCTTCCTATCACATGTAGATATCACAGAATACTTGGGACAACATGACCGACCTTGAATGTCGCCGCTGCCGTAGGCTGAAACAAAGTCCCACATTCACAACAACAAGTAGAGCAAGCAATAGTATTCAAGCATCCACTGTTATTTTTACCCTGTTTACCTTGATTATAAACGACTCTGGGCTCATGTGGAGCAAAATTAGCATAGTTGCGTTTATTATTTGTTCTATGATCAAAATACTTATTATTACCGTTGCCTTGTTTACAAATAATGACTTTAGTCTTTTGTTGAGGAACATTACTCTGGTGATGTAAAGCAACATTTGAAAAGCTATAATCTTTATCACACTTTCCAATACTCTTACAATCGTAACTTTGAGATTTGTTAAATCGTTTACTGTTTCTTGGAGAAGGTAAATTATTATTTACTGATCTCTCTTGGTACTGTTTAATCTTGGGGTTATCTCTCTTACTAGAACTGTTTTTCTTTTCCCCTATGGGAATATATTTACCAAATGTTTCAAACTGACTGTGCTGAGTTTGACAACTGCCAGAAACAATAGTATCTCTATTGTTCCGCATATGGGTTTCATCCCTGGGACAAGTAGTAATAGTCTCAACAACCGCTATTAATTTCTGAGTATTTCCAATAGTAGACAAATGTTTGCTCTTAAGAGTCTTGTCCTGAAATATATCACCTTTCTTTTCCTGATTAACAGAACTGGTTGTCACGCTAGAATCTTTGTTGTTCTGACGCCAAGAATTATTACTCGAATTATCAGTGATATTAGAACTTGGAAAGTTGTATTTCCCACGAAAAGATCTATATTTACTATGTATGACATCTCTATTAGCAAAAAGTGTATGGGGCTGACTTTTCGCAACTTTCTGTCTATCACTGTCAACATTGACAGAAGACCACATATTGTTATTCAAGACGATGTCAAGCAGGCCATCTACTCGTTTTCTTGCCTGTGCAATCTCCACATCTCTATGTGAGATCTCTTCACCTAATTCCTGATTTAAACTCTCAACTCTTAAAACTTTGCAGCTTTCTTCTGCTAGTAAATTTTCAATCTTAGCGACCTTCTCTTTCTCAGCCGTCAACTCTACTAAAGTCTCTTTCTCATACTGTTCTTTATTTGCTCTCAACTGAGTCAACTCTAGTTGTAGTGACTGAATGTTAATATCATCATTGTTATTCATAATCCTATTACTTTTCTTGGGGGGTACAGTATTCATCTCCTTAATTTGTTCACTGAGAATCGCATTATCTTCCATTACATCTTGAAGCATTTTTATATAAGTTTTCTCATGTTCATTGCTCTCAACTTTCAATTTCTCAATCATTTCTTTATTTTGTTGGACCTCTTGTGTAAGATTTTCCACCTCAACATGCTTATCTTTCATCTTAGCCTCCAACTCTTTGATCTCACCCAATGCAGAATTCAAACTTGCTTGAACACTAGCAAGTTCCGAATTTGATTTATCCAAATCACTTGTTAGTCTGGACACTGTTTCATGTAGCCTATTCATTTCAGCAGTACTCTTTACACAACTGTCCCTTTCCTGTAGGGCACTCCGTTTGTTCTTTCTTATTTGCTCCTCATCTTCTAACTCCTTTTTCTGATCATCAGACATGTCGTTGCGCACTATCTTACGTATACTCTTCATTATCTGATCGCGTTCAACACCCATATAGTGGTACGAAAACAATCGAAGATCAATAACCAGTAACTTCGCTAAACCTTTAGCCATCCTTAGATGAGGATGAGAGTGAAAATTCTCCTCAGCAAAATATTTTAGGGCTTTTGCCGCATTGACCAAAAATTTGTCTATCACATGTTCCTCAAGCTCTGGGCCTTTTAATTCTTGAAAATCTCTACCTTCTTCCAACAAATAAGCCAATACAGGCCTCATATCCTCAGGATCTATATCATCGTCATCCATAGTGATTCACTTACTTAATCAAATATATATAGTAATCACTTATAGTTATGACAAATTACTGTCGCAAAAGGTTGGACAATTACCTTTCCAGCTCACAAAGTTAACTATTTGTCAAGAAATGAGCTTATTCCTCAATTCTGTATCATCAATTCCTTTTTATAGCACCTTTATCAAGTCACATCATTATCAGGAACATCGACATATGTCAACAGCCATTAACACCTATGCATAAAATCTTAATCATATGTCAAATTAGACATAAACAACAATAACAACAGAATGAGCAATTAGGGAGGCCCAATGACATGCATGAAGTTTCACAATTTACACAAGAAAAAATCACTTATCTGTCAGCAATCCCGTTCCTTTCCGCCACGACACTGGATATCACATAGACTGCTAAAACCTCCACCGCGGGAAAGCACTGGAACTTGATTCGTTTCTCTTCAGGTAATTTCGTCAATATGATATGTGCTTAACAATGCACAAGTTGACATGAATCATAATACAGCACACACCGCAACTCTTGACTCTTCTGTAGTCTGAAATGTACACGGCAACTCCGTGTATCATAACATCTTGAACTTGTGATGGTGATAACTGGCACAGGTAACCCGAATATTGCAGGAATCTGTCACAACCCGTACAAATGCTGGTACACATACTGTCCAAGTCTAATTGAACTTCCTTGACCACTGCAGACGGTGTTGTAGTCTATAGGCATGAAATAGGACGTCAATTGCTACTGGTGTAAAGTTGCATACTACCACGAATAAAGCGTGCGTGGTTTCTCAAATGCGCCACCCAGGCAGATAATAACTAGGTCGAAGTTCTGAAGTACAGGAGATTCAAGCCACGCCCACACAGGGCTAATTATAACAAAGTCAAGTGTTCTACACTCTTGTCACGCGAATGTCTTAAGTATACGTTCCAACTTGACTGTAAACCACCAAATGATAATAGATCGTGTTTTAGATATAGGTAAAGTGAGTGTGATTGTGTGCTGGCAAAGTCGTTCAAACAACAAGTGGGCACATGGGAGTCATCGAGTATGGAACGACTGATGATATTTACTAATAGTTTATTAGCTTAAGTCACAGGACATCATCACGTAGACATAGACGAACACAGTTACATCGTATCATAAATCTCCACACTACAATTAATACATAATACGGCCTGTCCACATCCTGGCCTTATAATAGCTTCATCACAGCTTCATAAATCTCCACACTACTCAACAAAGCCTGCTCACACGGCAGCTATAATAATCTTCATAAGGCCTAAACAATACTCCATTACACAATAAAGCCTGCATCACACGGCAGCTATAATAATCTTCATATGGCCTAAACAGTACTCCATTACTCAATAAAGCCTGCATCATACGGCAGCTATAATAATCTTCATATGGCCTAAACAGTACTCCATTATAAACAATACTCCATTACACAATAAAGCCTGCATCACACGGCAGCTATAATAATCTTCATATGGCCTAAACAGTACTCCATTATAAATAATACTCCATTACACAATAAAGCCTGCTCACACGGCAGCTATAATAATCTTCAATATGGCCTAAACAGTACTCCATTACACAATAAAGCCTGCTCACACGGCAGCTATAATAATCTTCAATATGGCCTAATAAATCTTTACTGCAGTTTATCACATAGGCTGTACACACAGCGAAATATATAAGTCGACATTTTCTTAAGCCCTACGTAGGCATACACTGTCCAAAAACCACTGGGACTCGACCTACACGGTCCACGCCCAAAACACAACTCTCTTAAATCACACACACTAGTCCCGCCAAAAAACCCCGTCACGAGACTCGGCTGTCTTGAACACCGCTCTCGATAATACATGCAGACTAGCTGCGAGCTATTCACATGGCTCAAAACAGCACAGAATAAATACATCTCAACATTTGAGATTAAACAGCGTTCACACGCTTTTCTGTACTCTGTCCCTCGAAAAATAGGAAAAGATAATTCTATCCTAAAGTCAAATAAGTATCCGCTTAATCAAGCGTTGCAACTCGAAATTTAACTTGTCCAAAACATTCTAAAGATTACTTCCCTTCCATAAAATCCACTCGCTACACTGATACAGGCTTTAAATGGCCATCTAGGTCTGCTGCTAGATACAACGGCAAAGCATTTGACAGCATATGTTTTGCGCTCTTCTCAGTTCATCTCGTTTTTTAAATAGTAGTGGCGTAAATCCGCCAAATTCAAGGTCGTATATAGCACCGTACCCTCCCAATCGGAGACTCGGTCAAAACCGGTGTTAAGAATCTAAAACCTAAACGTTTTTCTGCCTTCCCGTACACTGTGCATAATTTTTGATATTATGTATATATCATATTTCTGGACCGATTTTAATCATTTAGAAATATAATTATACGGTGAATTCATATTTATCTTTCTATCTATTAATTGTTTAGTTAGCAAATTGCATTTAAATATATGCAGACTTTAACTAACTAAATTGGGGACTACCCTGATGTATAAATGTCAATTAAAACGATTTTTTTGCTTAGAATAACATACTAATTGAGGAAGTCTTTACACTTATCTCTTAAGTACTATCCCCGTTGTTTAAACCAGCTATAACTTTCGTTTAAATATCTTTAATCTTTGAGAAATTAAATATCTTCGTATTTTCAGTTGCACAAAATAGGCATCTAGGTTAAGCATAATAGGTTTCCTTATATACACTAGAAAAAGGAGCGTTCTCATTGGCTGTTATATCGGTGTATCATATCTTGTAGAGTTATTCGAATGCGTAATGTGAAATACACGTCATTGTAGCCGGGGCAGGTGTTCCTTAGGACTGGAACGGCACCATATTACCAATCTGTGGCAGTGCCGGTATATGCAGTATTTTCAGTTTACTTTACAGAGAGCAGATGTTTAACTGGCCTAATCACCAGAGATTTAGATTTCTCTCTTAAATTTGTGTTACCAGGTTCGATTTTCTTCTCTTAGGTGTTGATGTAGCGAATTTAATTGAAATGGATAGATTTCTTATCTAAATCTCAAAACTGTAGTAATTCACCTTTTCAACAGCGTTCGATTTCATGCAAAACTTTTAATATCTTTCAGCATGAAACTTAAAATTTCAACAAAGTCTGGAATTCAGAACATTTTTACAATAATAAGCATAATAAAGTTCTATCATCTCATCAGATGCTTTCATCGATACAAAAATCCCTTTTTGCATCTTTGTCTCATAGGCCTACTCAATTGTCAAATATGGCGAACCTTCTCATTCCACCGTGTTCCTTCCTTTAAGTCACTGTCTTATTTTAGGTTCGACGACATTTACCCATCTCTTCAGATTTGTCCTTGATTTCTTTATCATCATAAGCATTCCTTGAGTTAAATGCTTTCCAACACAAGAATATTTTCTACTCTACATGGTTTGAGGTGTAAGACTATTTTTTGCAAATTGACTCAAATCCTCGAACCTAGTTCTGCTGCGACTAGGGTTGGGAGCTCTATTCAAAATACATATTAAATGATTGACACTACTTACGCCAGTAAGAAATATAAAACCACTCAATGTCCTGAAATACACATTTTATAATAAATGTTGAAGTTTGATTTCCTCAAACTAAGAAATATGTAGAGCTGGACCAGATACGACCTCTTGAGTTGCGCTCTTTCATTCTACTGCCAAATGGCGTCGTTGTTCCACTTTCCCCGGGGTAAATCTGAGCTATCCGATTGGTCAGGGGAAATCACCCAATTATTAGAAATGGCGTGTAGAAGCGACTCTACCCTAAATATGTGACACTATTTATTATTTTCTGTTTCTCATAAAATATAAAATTATGGGGTGGTCTGTGCTTCCTCTGTCTTGTAAGAATATAGTCTGTTTCCAAAGGAACAACTATGTACACGGTCACATCATCTCACGACATCGTGGTCGACGTAAAGAGAAGATATGAGATTATCAAAAGCCAGGAAAGAACAGAGACCGATGATGTTGACCAGAGATTCAACACTATCTCAACAATATACAACGAAAGCAGCAAGTCATGCTTGGGATTCCAGGAAAGAAAGAGCCAAGACTGGATAACACCAGATACGCTAAACACCATAGCGAAGAGAAAGGAAATGAAAAGAAAGAAAACAGAAGCTAAGTCTCCCAGGTTAAAGGCAATATATAGTGAACAGTACAGTCAGCTGGACAAGGAAGTTAAACGTCAAACCCGTGCTAACAAAAGGACATTTCTGGATGACCTTGCAAGACAGGCAGAAGAGGCAGCACTGAGAAATGAACAAAGCACAGTATACAAAATAACTAAAATCATCAGTGGAAAACGAGGTGCAAACAATATTACATTAGTAAGAGATAAGCACGGAAATCTCATCACGACAGTAGAGGGACAGGAAACAATATGGGCAGAGCATTTCAGAGAAACTTTGAATAAGGAACCACCAGAGGTGAAGATCATATATTCACTCTCAGGAACATTATAGAGCAGTGCTCAGAATGGCAAAGACAGCTGTACATTAATTTCGTTGATTTTGAAAAGGCTTTTGAGAGTATACATAGGGACAGTTTATGAAAAATACTGAGGGCTTATGGAATTCCAAGCTGCATAGTGCCAATCACAAAAAGCCTTTATGCCAACTTTACGTGTAGCATTGGGGAGAGCAACCTAACCTTTGAAGTGAAGACAAGAGTACGACAGGGATGCCCCTTATCAACCACTCTATTTTTAACAGTCATAGACTGGGTGATGCGCCAGACAACAGAGGGCAATCCAAGAGGAATAAGATGGACTACATTTTCTACATTGGAAGATCTGGAATATGCAGATGACATTGCACTGCTAGCACATTTACATCAACACATCCAGGAAAAAACGGATAGACTTAATAAGTATAGCCAGCAGGTGGGCTTGAACATCAACCTAAAGAAGACAGAGGTCATGACGCTCAATGTGAGCAACCCTGAGCCCATATCAGTAAGGAATCAGCAACTGGAACAGACAGTTGCCTTCACATACCTAGGATGCATAGTAACACCAGACGGCGGAGCAAGCAAAGACATCAACAACAGAATGAACAAAGCAAGAACAGCCTTTTTTAGTCTAAACAACATCTGGAAGTCCTCTCAGTACAGCATAAGCACAAAATTAGGATTATATCAGAGCTGTGTGCTTTCTGTGCTTCTCTATGGCGCGGAGAGCTGGAGAGTTACAGAGAAGGAAATGTCGAAATTGTCCTCTTTTCACACAACATGCCTAAGAAAAATTCTCTGAATCTTTTGGCCGAATACCATCACCAACCAAGATCTGCTTACTCGGAGCAAGCAAGAGGACATGCACACCATCATAACTGGCAGATGCTGGAGCTGTGTTGGCCATGTCCTCAGAAGAGACCCAGATGCCATCACAAGATATTTTAAACACCTGGTGACTCGTGATGAGTAAGCTAATCCCAAGAACAGAGGTGGGGCCCATCCGTAAAGTTGACACATTATTCTTTTTCACAAAAACGCGTGTATCTCGGGTTTGATGAACACTACTCACCATGGACAGGTATAAAAAGACTCTGCAACAGATAAAATTTCTTTTCTTCGTCATGG
Source organism: Oreohelix idahoensis (assembly GCA_024509875.1). Classification (NCBI taxonomy): domain Eukaryota; kingdom Metazoa; phylum Mollusca; class Gastropoda; order Stylommatophora; family Oreohelicidae; genus Oreohelix; species Oreohelix idahoensis. The sequence goes on from JAMPIV010004653.1 coordinate 169,357, forward strand.
AACGTTTGACAGAACAGCAGAGATGGATAGGCATTGGCATGTTGCAAACCGGAAGTCAGCAAGTGGATGCTGCTCAGAACCTCAATGTTTCACAGTCAGTTGTCAGCAGACTGTGGAACAGGTATCAAAATTTCCTCACAAAGGCTGATCTGCCTCGGACTGGCCGCCCAAGAGTCACTACACACCGCCAAGATCAACTTCTTGTTACTCAGGCCCTCAGAACTCGGACTCTAAATGCTACTCAACTTCAGCAACACCTTCAACAGACCACTGGGATCCGGGTCTCAACTCAGACAGTACGAAACCGATTGCACCAAGTGCAACTGGCCTCACGCAGACCGTTTGTAGCTTTGCCCATGTCACCACAACACAGGCGAGCAAGAATGGATTGGTGCCAACGTCATCATCGGTGGACCAATCAACAGTGGGCATCAGTGATGTTTTCTGATGAGTCCCGTTTCGTTTTGCATTTTCATGATCGTCGAATACGTGTCTGGCGACGGCGAGGTGAGCGTTACCAGCCTCCTGCAACTGTTGCACACAACCGTTATGGAGGTGGCAGTGTAATGGTGTGGGCAGGCATCTGTATGAATGACAGGACCGATCTTCACATATGCCAGGTCAATATCACAGGGCTCTACTACCGTGACAACATCATCGAGCCTATCGTTGTGCCATTTGCTCAACGGCACGGACCAGATTTCATCTTCCAGAATGACAATCACTGTGCTCGCGTCGTCCAAGATCACCTTCAGATGCAGCATATCCGAACGTTACCGTGGCCGCCGATGTCCCCCGACCTGTCTCCTATTGAGCATTTGTAGGACCTCCTGAATAGACACGTCCAACAACGTCCAGCCGCTCCATAGACTCTTCAGCAGTCAGCCCAGGCCCTTCAGCAGGAGTGGCAGAGAATTCATCAAGGCAACATCAGAAGGCTTATTTGCTGTATGAGACGTCGTTGCAATGCATGTTTAGCGGCAAACCGGGGCCCTACACGTTTTAAGAAATATTGGAATATTTTTGTGAAAATGAAGTACCTACCCCGCCTTGGTTGCCAGTGCGACTAAAATCATGTGGGTAAAGCCATAACAACTTCTTATACCGCAAATGTCTTGTTATGATGCTCAAGTTTACTTGTACGAAGGAATAAATGAACTAATTTGAAATATATTGTCTTTGGATAACTTTTAAATTCAATATCCCCTACTTTTTGTGACAGGTATACTATTGTGATTGTAATTAATTATTCAAAATTTCTTTGATCACAAAATTTGTGTACAGGTTGGCATCACTTGAAAAGGTGTATCATGAGTTATACAGGTATGTCATCAATTATAAAGGCATGTCATCAGTGTAAATGTACATCATCAGTTGTAAAGGTATATTATCAGTTACAAAAGTATATCATCAGACAGAACCTTACCGTGATGTAATCTGTTGCTGATATAGACTGACTTTTTTGTGTTTCTTTACTCTTGCCACTTAAATCTTACTATATGCAGATATGTTTCAGAAAAGTAAACGAAGCGTGAACAAATCATTGTCCTTGTAAAAAAGGTAAAGGATCCCGTTACACGCCCGTTGATGCATATTGGGAATATGGTGTTAGGCCCATATTTTCTTGACCATCGGCACACTAGGGGTGATGTGGTCAGCATCACGCCGGCCGCCTTAACCTTCCCGGAAGTTGCTCTGGTACCCAATTGGGGCTGGGTCGACCCAGGAGCCGTTTGTGGCCTAAAAAAAAAACCTCATCTGGGGATCGAACCATAGACCATTGAGCAAGGAAGCCAGTGCATTGTCCTTGTGACTTGTTTAATAGTCATGGCAAACGGCAAGAGTGACTGGAAGCTGATAATATCTCACGATAATTTGAAATATAGAGTTAGCTCCAAAATGATTTGTCATATTAAGTCTCGATAGCTGCTTGTGATGATATTGGCATCACTTGACTTTGTTATGCAGTCATATTGTAATTGAAACCAGTCAAAGCTGTTCTCTGTTATTCCTATTCTGTTATGATCTACTGGAAATGAGTTTTATGACTTTCGTCCTGGGGGTTATGTAAACCATACTAGCTAACAGAAACAAAATGCAAATAATAAAAGGTGAAAATAAAAAGTTAAGGGAATTCCATAGCAGATACTGCCGTAGAGGAGAGAAATGTTGAAGATTTCCCTATACTAGATCTGGTTTTATGGGGGTGGGAGGGGGGGTGGTATGGAGTGACCAGTCCACTTCCTCGCTGCCTTTGCCTTCCATAACATAAAGCAGAGTCAGATAGCCATGTGCCACTGGATTTACTGAAGTGCGACTCTATCATGTTTTGAACCCGACAACTTTTGCTTAAGAAGCAGGTGCTTTAACCACTTGACTCTCACTTGAAAGTAATGGAGAATATAATATTCTCAACGCATGAACTTAAGCGCTGCCAGTTTGCTAATTAGCAGAAAAGGTTATAAATTTTGATTAATAAGACAGCTGAGGATAATATCCTTCACAGCCTACGAAGCTGCATGTGAAAACATGCTTGGTCCTTCTTAAGATTAAATAAAGTTAAGGAAGGTCAATACTAATTATTGATTTACATTGATCTTGGCTGAAGCTAAGTCAGCTTATCCTACAGCCAATTTTTTTTTTTTCCTTGCGTCTGTTATTTTGCTGTAATACCCTGTTCACCTAAAACCCATTGAAGGGTTACAAACGGTTATATTGGGGTATATAGGGTGTTATCGTCTTCGCTGGTATCACGTTCCTAGTCCTAGAGATGACTGGTCCTGAAAAGGACCACTAGCTGCCTGTTTGGACCCTACTCGTTGTTGTCTGTTTCGGCTGTGTGTTGTTCATGACTGTCTTTATTATATTTGGTAAGAGGTCCTTTAGGGTTTCGGTGATTATTTTGTCTTCCGCTTCTTTTCTTCTTTCTTGATTGCTTTTTGGAAGGCGTTCCTCTACGATTTCGGTTAATATTTTGTCTTTAGTTTCTTTGTTTTTTCCTCTACTTTGGTTGCTTTTTGTAAGGATATCCTCGACGATCCTTCTCTCTGTTTCAATTCTTTCGAGGATTTCTTCGTTCTCTTCCTTTAGCTCTGCGAGTTTGGCGATGTCGACTTCTATTTGGTGTTTGATGGATTTCATGTCCTGTAGCATTGCCTGGGCGCTCTGTAAGGCTCCTATTGTTTCGTCTCTTATGGCATCTGAGTCTTCGTTGTGCTGCCTGTTCTTCTCGACTTTGAGTTTTTGTTTTAAGTCTCGCACCTCTGTGGTTAATTTTACAAGCTGGGCTCTTGTGTGCTGTTCCTGTTTTGCCATGCCACCTGAAGCCACTCGGTGTCTTGCTTCTCTGAAGGATATGTTTTTGGTTACAGATTCCTTCAGTATGGCCTTTGTTTCATAGAAGGTCGGACAGCCACGGTATCTTGCTCCGTGGTTCCCAAGACAGTTTGCGCAGGTTCTGTTGGAGTTGCGCACTTTATAGTTGTTATCATTTTTCGCATGAGGACATTCATTGTAAGCGTGACTTCCCGCACAGTATCGACAAACTGTCTCTCTCCTGCATGTTTTCTTAGTGTGCGAGAATTGTTGGCAGTTTGAGCACTGCATAACAGGAGGAATGTACTCTTCTGTTTTTCGACATCTATCGTCTAGGTTAAGTTGACTTGGTCTTGAAGACCCTTCAATAGTTAGGATAACCAAGTTGGTGTCCTTCTTGTCCCATGTCTTCAGTCTTTCCACCTGTGTTATTTTGATATTCTTGTTTTCTGTTTGCAGGCGGCTGTGGACTTCTTGTGTAGATCTCTTGTTGTCGACCCCTCTTACAACTATCTTTTTGGTCTTCTTGAAGATCTCCACAGTAGCTTTAATCTGGTGGGGCAGCTGGACTTCTTTGTGTCCGGACTCTAGTTCGATCATCAGTTGGTTTGTCTTCTCCGTGTTATTTAGAGTTATTATAACTCCGTTGTCGTGTCTTGAAACTTTAGATATGCTCCTCCTGCCCGTTATTGCCTCAAGGATACCGATTACTTTATCGTCGGGTAGGGCCCTGAGCGAGGCCTCACCTCCAGACATCTGAGTGATCTTAATTATCCTCTCCTGTAGTGCCACGTTAGAAACGGCATTTTGTTGCTTGCGAAGTTGGCACGTTCCAACTTCTGTCTCAGATTGAGCGTGTGGTCTGCGGGACGGATTCACATTCTGCTTCATTGTCTGTCTCTGATCTCGTTTTACCGAAGTTGCTTGGGCACTGCATGATGGAGACTCGACTATGACATCTCGTTTTGGAGGTGGATTTGCGTTGTCGGGTTTCAAAGCATTGTTACCCTTTGTCGTCGATGTTTTGTGGCCGTGTTTTACAGATGCTGTCTGGTCACTGCACAATGGGGCCACTGCTTCGACATCTTGTTTTAGCGGTGAAGTTGCTATGTCTGGTTTTGGAGCTTGGTTGTCCTCTGCCTTCGAAGCTTTGGGTCGCTCATCGGTCGTAGTGTCAAAGGTTGCGTTGTTCGGCTTCTGAGAGGGACCGGCCCCGACGGTAGGAGTTGGGGCAGTCGTGCTCTCCGGCTGACTCTCTTTGTTCTGTGCAGATTCTTGTTTGCTGACAAGTGTTTGAGGGCTTCTATAGATTTTCCTCTTTTTCGCTTGTGGCTTAGTACGAACCATTTTAGTGTATTCCGACGGCTGCGTTTGCCCTGAAAAGGACGCTCGTTTTAGTATAGTGCTATCTTCGCTACAGCTAATAGAAAATGGAATAGTAGATAACAAAATATACTGTTCAAAAAAAAAAAAAGAAACGCATAGCTATCCGAGGGCGCGTTGTTATGAGTTTGTAATTAAAATTTGGTGCTAGGGTATATAAAAACCAGCCTCAAATCTTCTTTACAGTGTCAAATGCACGTGTTGACCTGAATTGCGTTCGTTTTTGTAATCGTTACAACGCAGTGGTCAATAGTGTTTATGGCGCAATTTTTGACCACAGCTCATGTTGCGCGCACGTGAAAGCAACAAAATTTGCGGTGAACACTATTCACTGACTACGCAACTGAAACCCTATAAAAGGATAACGTAACACACACAAAAAATTCAGTTCATTTTCAAGCAGACATTTATGGCGTCTCTATCGATAAATTTAAGGAACATTGCTATTGGCCGACTGCATGCAGGCGAAAGTCAATGTCAGGTTACCAGGCATCTAAACGTGCATCAGAGTACCATCAGTCGACTTTGGCACCGGTTCCAAGCCACTGGCTCAGTTGAAGACTGGCATCGCAGTGGACGACCCAGAGTGACAACAGCAGCGGAGGATCGCTTTATTCGGCTTCGTCACCTCAGAGACAGGTTTACAACAGCTTCCTCAACTGCCCAGTCATCGCCTGCAGGACGTTGTCGTAAATGTATTTGAGAGGAAGAGTCTTGGAAATAGTGGTCCTGTTTAGAGTGGAGAATGATGGAAAAGGCTATGTGATAGTAAGCGTTTTAGAAGTAAATAGTTAATTCACAGAGTGCTGGAAAAAGTAAGGACAGAATGTTTTACGACAATTTGCCTCTCAATTCTACTCCACAAAAAAACTCTTCTGGACAAACAATTATTTGCCAGTTTCCAGACTCACAACTGCGCTCACACCGATTTGGTGCTTCAGACACACAGACGCACGTGAATACAAACTACGATAACGAATATGGGAAAGTTTGGGTTGGGCCTGCCAACACAAATGCTAAAAGTTTTATTCCCTTTATTTAGCATTTTTAAAAATCAAGTCACAAACAATTATCAATTTACATGCAGAAATCGAAGTTTCAAAATACAAAAAAACAAGGAGGGTGGGGGGTTGTTGAAGAGTAGTGTTCAATATGCCCTTCCCTCTTGTACAGAAAAATGGAAAAAGGAACCCGGTCCAAATGACAGGTAGTTAACAGAAGTAGATACGTTAACCCAACAGTCAATTAATCTATCCTGAAAAGAGGGATTAGGAAACTAGTCCTATTATCTTTAACTGTTTTCCCTTATACTAAGCAGACTAGGAAGGGGAAATAACAGAGGTTAAGAAATCCCACTTATAAAGTGAACCATGTAAGGAATAACTAACAAAGTGTCTACCAGGTACAGCAATTAAAATAGTTGCACATAAATCTCCTTTTAGTCATGCACGCACGTGCTGGCCAACACACAAGCTCACACACAGACTTACCGATCTTAGAAGCAGGCAATCCATAGAATTATACAAAAAAACTCATCAATTAACACTTGACATATTAAGAGTGTCTGTTACTTCAATGTCCGGCCCCAGATTTAGCGAGGTTTGGCTGGTAGCAAATATTCCCGCTTATCGCCGGTCGTGAAGACTAAATGTTCTTGTGGTTTATTTTTCTGATATAAAAAGAGTCTATGGGATGGCACCGTCACAGTTAGATACTGGTGAGAATGGGGTGTGGCTTCTTAGATTTCACCGCTGGTGGTGAACCTTCTTCTTTAAAAAAACCGAGGTGACTACAACTGTCCAGTGAGGTAGGTTTTAAATCCAGTGAGGAAAAACTAGGTACCGTCACAGTTCAGGTAAATATGTACTCTCTCTCTCTCTCTCTCTCTCTCTCTCTCTCTCTCTCTCTCTCTGTGTGTAGCAGTAATTTTAATTTTAAAAAACTCTGGCGATTGTTCTTCTTCCAGTTACAACTGAATATACTTGGTGAGGTGTTTAAATTTGTCAATGGGGGTGCTTTCTTTCTATTAATTTAGATAGCTGGATCCCAAACATAGGATCGCCTCAAAGATTTAAAATTTAATACACAGTCTCATCAGATTCTGGAAGGGAGTTTAAGAACTGAGTCTGGGGACTCTTTACCAGGTTGTACTTTTTCTTGCTGGGATCGCTAAGGTAACGATCACTCTAGATAAAAGATAGAAAATATGTAATTCATACCGAAAATCAAGTATCATTTCCAAAGCGCGATAAATTTAGTTAACTATTTATACACTCGCGTCTATAATTTTTATAAAATTCAGGAAGAACTCCACGCGAGTTTAATAGTTAAAACATACGTAAAAACTAGAACTAAACTCAATTAAATTTAGTTATAAATTCCCTCGAGTCTTTAAATGTTACTTTAAGCATTTAAATATCTATCATTTTGGGAAATAATATAATAGATATTTCATTACCTATTCCACTGGAACTATTTGAGATAAGTTTAATTTAATAGCTTTAAGTTAATCACAAAATCCAGTGAAATAAAATGAATGAATGAACTAGACCACTGATCACTTTAAAACAAATACATTATACCGTTTAGCACAGAATAGAATTCACTGCAAATAAGTTGAGTATCCAGAGTGAATCAAACAGGATTTCACTATGCTAGTGCTTCTGTCAAGGTCTGGCGAAACGAGTGATAAAGTTGCATTCTTCACGGTCTGTATATATATCTAAATGGAATTCAAGATGAGTGGGACCTGTTAGATTCTAGCGCCTCTTTAGAACCCAGGAAAAGTCGAGGTTTCTAGCCGTCGTGTTAACCGCGATTGCCCCCTGGCTTCCGATCTCCGTCTCTCCTGTTTCTCAGTCTTTCGGGCAGGTCTGCCGGTTGCCACAGAAGTGCGAGGTCTGCAAGAAGCTTTCTTCGTCTACTCTGATTCGCACTGCCGTGTCATCTTCCTGCGAGACGTTGCTCTGTTCGCTGCCTCCGCTTTCTTCTGACCGCTCTGGTCCATCTTGCGAGCGGTTCAGTGTTCGCACGGAGATGAGAAATTCCTGCGAGAAACTAGCTTCTCTGTTCTGGGGATCGTCTCAGTGTCTTTAGATCTCATGCCGCATACTTAATGAGCCCCGGTGGAATCGGTTCGCTCTGGCAAAACAACAAAGTTACAACAAATGTTCAGGGGTTCTAATGTTATGAAAAGCTAAAAGTCCCTTTAATCATCCATCAAATCAGGGAATATTCACTTGTCGAACTAGACGTACGTCACAATCGTCCCCACTTTTAGACATGAAACCATTTTTCATGTTTCATTTTTTGACAATGGAGGTGACCTGATTGGTGACTTTAGGATGAGTGGTATCTTCAGTTTGCTCTTCTTCCTCTGTAGACCAGTTTCTACTCAGGAAATCAGCCCCAACATTCTGTTTTCCCGGAATATATTCCACTTTAAAGGAATAAACACTCAATAACAAGGCCCAACGCATTATCCTTGCGTTGAATTCCTTATTGGCACCCAGGAAAGCTAATGGAGCATGGTCTGTTTGCACCGTGAAAGAAGTACCATACAGAAACTCATGATGGAGTCTGATGCCATGAATCAGAGCGAGACATTCTCTTTCAACGACACTGTAGTTGCTTTCAGCCTTGTTCAGTTTCCGACTGCCGTAAGCTACTGGGAATAGCATATTTGGGTCACTGTCCTCGGCTTGAAGTAATGTTGACCCGATGCCCAGACCTGACGCGTCGACTCTCAGTACGAAAGGTTTTTTGACGTCAGGTAACCTCAGAATGGGGTATGCCGACAACTGTCCTTTCAACGTGTTGTAAACGTGTTCGCATTGTTGATCCCAAATGACCTTATCAGGACGCCCTTTCTTTGTGAGGTCAGTCAGAGGTGCTGTGAGTCCGTTGAAGTTCTGGATGTATTTCTGGTAATATGCACATAGTGATAAGAAGGAACTTACGTCTTTCTTTGTTCGGGGTCTTTTTGCTGCCGCTATTTTCTCCACGTTCTTCTTAATAAGCCAACTACAGCCGTGAGAAATAGTATGCCACAGGAAGTCCAGCTTTTCAAACCCGATGAGACATTTGCTAGGTCTGGTTGTGAGCCCAGTTTCCTGTAGTCTCCTGAGGAGCATAGCAACCGTAGTAATATGTTCTTCGTAGGTTTCCGATGCAATTAAGATGTCATCCATGAAATTATGGATGTGAGGACTTTGCAAAGGTTCTAAAAGCTTTCTCATCATCCTGGTAAACACTCCTGGTGCGTTATGCAATCCGAACGGCATCACATTAACTGTGTAATGTCCTTCACTAGTGCTGAAAGCTAACAAAGGTTTAACTTCCTCCTTGACTGGTATTTGATAATAACCTTTACTCAGGTCAATTTTGGAGAAAATTGTTGCTTTGCTGAGCTCGGTGAACAACTCAGAAACGGTTTGGAGAGGTTCGGGCTGAAATTCCGTTACCGCGTTTAGCAGCCGGTAATCTATACACAGCCGAACTTCCTTATTGGGCTTCTGTAACAGCACTACACTCGAACTATAAGGAGATGTCGACTCGCTGATAATTCCTGCTTGCCGCAGCTTGTCTATCTCTCCGCGAAGTGCATCAGTTTTAGCATACGGGATGGGGTAAACTCTGGTACGAACAGGGGTCTCGTTTGTTAATTTCATGTCAAATTCGATGAGATTTGTTCGACCAGGTGCATCCGTTAAGACTGCACTGTACTGCTTCAGTAGCGCCCTGGTTTCTGTTTGTTGTTCTACTGAGAGATTGTCGCCGAACTTGACATCTTTAAAGGATTCTGTGGGTTGCAATGGATACTCCATGCAACCATCATCATCATCCTCGTCTTCCGTTGCTATGGCGACAGCCAGGAGATGCTCGGAGGATGGCACTGGTCTTTCCAGATATTTCTTAAGCAGATTTATGTGGAAGACCGTCTCCTTTCCTTTAATGGAGATCTTGTAATTAGTACGTGAGATCTTTTTAAGGACGGTAAACGGCCCTTGCCATCCGATGCGAAGTTTATTGCTTCCGGTTGGAAGTAGCAGCAAAACTTTCTCCCCTGGTTGTAGTTCTCTCTCTTTTGCAGCTTTGTTGTATCTTTTAGTATGTTTAGCGCGGGCTTTCTTAAGGTTGGTCGTAGCTAGATCCCATCCTAGCTTTAACCTTTCCTTGAGCTCAGATACATACTTGCTTGCAGAGACGACTGTCTCGTCAGCCTTTTGGTCTGTCAGGGACCGAAGTAAGGCTTCTAGTGGCCCCTTAATAGGTCTGCCAAATAAAAGTGTAGCAGGCGGGAATCCCGTAGACGCTTGGGGTACCTCTCTGTAGGCGCATAAGGCAGCAGATATATATATAGGTCCCAGTCTTCCGGTTTCTCCTGACCCAGCTTACGTAACATCATGGTAAGGCTGCCATTAAAACGTTCCACGAGCCCATTTCCGGCCGGATGGTAGGGACCTGTGTGGATATGTTTGGCCCTCAAGATCTTAAAGATCTCCTCCATTAACAGGCTACGGAATTGGGATCCATTGTCCGTCAAAACTTGTTGAGGGAATCCCAACCGTGTAAAAATTTGCACGAGGGCTTCTGCGACATGCTTGGAATCGATGCATGTTAGTCTACGATACAATACGCCATCCTTAGAAAAGATGTCTCCGTTATGTCTGGGGTCCTTAGCCATGGGCAGTTTTCTAAAGCAGGGCTCCAGAGTAGGGTCCTTTTGTTGCGCGTCCTTCAGTTCATTCGGCAACAAATTTGGCGCAGGTTCCCTCTCCTTCTTGGCTTGCCCTCTTGTGGTTACCGCTGCCACAATCGGCTCCTTTGGTCTCCCAATAAACACATATCTACATCCCAGGATGACTGGGTAGATCGGATCATCCATTATGGCCGCTTTGATAACACCTCTGATAAAATCAGAGTGTATCTCTACCAGTGCGATAGGAAGCGTCCTGGGTGCATCACTCTTGAAAACTCCACATAGTTTGACGGTTTCCTCTGTGTCCTGACCGGGTTTGACAAGGTGTCTGGCGACAATACAATCAAAACTTAATCCAGTGTCAAAGAGACAAGTAGTAGAGGTACCATTCAAAATTACAGTTCCTCGAGTTGAGGGTCAGCCCCCCTCAGGTTGAGAATCACTGACATTGACTCTACCTTTCGAGGCTGTATTACAAACATCCGATGCGGTTTGGACCGGTTTGTTTGCCCTGATCAGACGTTCCTGGTGTAGGTGTCTTTCCTTTTCCTTGACCTTGGTGGCCGCGCTGCCACGTAGGCTTGGTGGGTTGATCAGAAGTATTATTTGGGGGAAATCGGGTTTTGTAGAATTTTGATTTTTCCTGGGGAGGTCTTTGGGTATTATTATCTCGTTGGTTATAATGTTGAGAAGGATTGGAAGAATAGGATGACTGCTCTAGATTTTGTTTTCGAGATGGCTCATCTGTGGGTTTACGTTTAGTGCTGGGAAGTTCGGCCATTGCATTGGTATAGCGTTCTGCCTTATTGAGGATGTCCTCAAGCCAGACTGCGCCCTGTTCAGCCAAAAATCTACGGGTTTCGTTTGACAGAGTTGACTTTATCTGTTCCACAAGAACAAGTTCAAGTAGTCCCTCATATGTAAGAGGTAGGTCAGATAATTCAATGCACTTTGTCAAATAGCCCGTGAGACGTGAAGAGAACTGCGGAAATGTTTACATGCTCTCTTTCCGGCTGTTTCTGAACATTTGCAGAAATTTTCGGGCGGTCATCTCAAACCGTTCTAGCAAGGCCTTCTTCAGCATGTCGTAATCATGTTGGTTGGTTCCCAGCTTTGTGTACACGTCATAAGCATTGCCTTTCAACGCATTTGAGAGCTTAAGACTCCAACGGGAACTCTCTAGCCCATACAGATTTGCGAGCCTCTCGAATTTCTCTAGGAAGGTGTCTATTTTTTCATTGGGGCTAGGAAAAGACTCTAAAGCAAAAGACATCGCAGTTAATTGGGCAGATTGAGTGCTGGGGAGATCCATTGACTGAGACTGGGGCGAAGACGGCTCTCCGTTATTCGAAGTAGAAGCGCCCCGACTCTCTAAAGCCTTAAGCGCCAGTTCGTGCTGTCTTTCCTTGTCTCTCTCTTCGCGTTGTCTCTCTTTCTCTGCGAACTTCCATCTCTGCCTCAATTTTCTTCTGCTGCAATTGACGATCGTCCGCTTCTTTCTTCCTAGCTTCTGCCCTCTCTTCCGCTTCTTTCTTCTCTTTTTCCTCTCTCTGTTGCTCCGCGTCATACCTTTCAAGTTCCCTGTTCACAAACAGATTCGCGGCTTCTCCTTCTAACCCTGAGTCCTTCGCCTCCTGTCTCAGAATGGATCTTATCCTAATTCTCTCTGCCATGATAAAGAACTGGATGCTTCTAAGACTAGAGAATAGTAAGAAGAACCAAGGAGGGGGAAAAAACCTCAAAGCCGCTACGTTGTTAACTTAATTAAAAATTCAGAACAATCCGTCTTTAGCTTAGCTCAACTCAAACGCTTCAAAAACCTTTGTGATTGTTTAGCAATCCCGCAATCCCAGCAATTTTATAGAAGAAAAAAAATTTCCAATATTTCTGCCAGAGAAAAATTATAAGTACCAAATATTTTGTTATCTGCAACTTCCTACTGCTGTGGAAAGAACAAATCCTGTAAATATTTTTGTGTGGTCGACCCAAATACTAAAAAAGGAGTTGTCTAGGGGGTATAATTATTTTTATTATACCCTACTTCACAAAAGACAACTCACTCACACTCTATCTAGTTAGACCCAGACTAAAAGATCAGACTCAAAAATATCTTTATCCCGGCGAGCCAGCCAATATTGTCGTAAATTTATTTGAGAGGAAGAGTCTTGGAAATAGTGGTCCTGTTTAGAGTGGAGAATGATGGAAAAGGCTATGTGATAGTAAGGGTTTTAGAAGTAAACAGTTGATTCACAGAGTGCTGGAAAGAGTAAGGACAGCCTGTTTTACGACAATTTGCCTCTCAATTCTACTCCAAAATAAACTCTTCTGGACAAACAATTATTTGCCAGTTTCCAGACTCACAACTGCGCTCACACCGATTTGGTGCTTCAGACACACAGACGCACGTGAATACAAACTACGATAACGAATATGGGAAAGTTTGGGTTTGGGCCTGCCAACACAAATGCTAAACGTTTTATTCCTTTTATTTAGCATTTTAAAAAATCAAGTCACAAACAATTATCAATTTACATGCAGAAATCAAAGTTTAAAAATACAAAAAAACAAGGAGGGTGGGGGGTTGTTGAAGAGTAGTGTTCAATATGCCCTTCCCTCTTGTACAGAAAAATGGAAAAAGGAACCCGGTCCAAATGACAGGTAGTTAACAGAAGTAGATAAGTTAACCCAACAGTCAATTAATCTATCCTGAAAAGAGGGATTAGGAAACTAGTCCTATTATCTTTAACTGTTTTCCCTTATACTAAGCAGACTAGGAAGGGGAAATAACAGAGGTTAAGAAATCCCACTTATAAAGTGAACCATGTAAGGAATAACTAACAAAGTGTCTACCAGGCTGCCGCAGGCGACCTTTGTCTTTACTGACTGTGTGTGGTACACCACTCTGAGTGGAGACCTCCCAGTACCAAAGACTGCTGTGCCTGTCTTCAGATTTGCTCCTTTCCTCAGACCTACGGGTCTTGAGAGTTCCTCTATAAATGCCTTTGTGCAGATGAGGAAGGACATCCCTCGAAACCTTCGGGTATATGAGGCTCTGTCCATTTTGGCTGGAATGACGTCTCGATAGTTCGAAGGTTTTATAGCGAATATGAGTACACATGAGGGCAAGTTCGGGCACAATGGACTAATCACCTGTTTGCCAAGTCACTTCGATTACATGTCCGCCCATGGGCCTTGTGGACTTGGGTACCCTCTACACCTCGTTTCACGGGGTAGAAGAGGTTCCGATTATGAGATGAGATGTGTCTACCAGGTACAGCAATTAAAATAGTTGCACATAAATCTCCTTTTAGTCATGCACGCACGTGCTGGCCAACACACAAACTCACACACAGACTTACCGATCTTAGAAGCAGGCAATCCATAGAATTATACAAAAAACTCATCAATTAACACTTGACATATTGAGAGTGTCTGTTACTTCAATGTCCGGCCCCAGATTTAGCGAGGTTTGGCTGGTAGCAAATATTCCCGCTTATCGCCGGTCGTGAAGACTAAATGTTCTTGTGGTTTATTTTTCTGATATAAAAAGAGTCTATGGGATGGCACCGTCGCAGTTAGATACTGGTGAGAATGGGGTGTGGCTTCTTAGATTTCACCGTTGGTGGTGAGCCTTCTTCTTTAAAAAAACCGAGGTGACTACAACTGTCCAGTGAGGTAGGTTTTAAATCCAGTGAAGAAAAACTAGGTACCGTCACAGTTCATGTAAATATGTACTCTCTCTCTTTCTCTGTAGCAGTAATTTTAATTAAAAAAAACTCTGGCGATTGTTCTTCTTCCAGTTACAGCTGAATATACTTGGTGAGGTGTTTAAATTTGTCAATGGGGTGCTTTCTTTCTATTAATTTAGATAGCTGGATCCCAAACATAGGATCGTCTCAAAGATTTAAAATTTAATACACAGTCTCATCAGATTCTGGAAGGGGGTTTAAGAACTGAGTCTGGGGACTCTTTACCAGGTTGTACTTCTTCTTGCTGGGATCGCTAAGGTAACGATCACTCTAGATAAAAGATAGAAAACATGTAATTCATACCGAAAATCAAGTATCATTTCCAAAGCGCGATAAATTTACAGTTGACTATTTATACACTCGCGTCTATAATTTTTATAAAATTCAGGAAGAACTCCACGCGAATTTAATAATTAAAACATACGTAAAAACTAGAATTAAACTCAATTAAATTTAGTTATAAATTCCCTCGCGTCTTTAAATGTTACTTTAAGCATTTAAGTATCTATCATTTTGGGAAATAATATAATAGATATTTCATTACCTATTCCACTGGAACTATTTGAGATAAGTTTAATTTAATAGCTTTAAGTTAATCACAAAATCCAGTGAAATAAAATAAATGAATGAACTAGACCACTGATCACTTTAAAACAAATATATTATACCGTTTAGCACAGAATAGAATTCACTGCAAATAAGTTGAGTATCCAGAGTGAATCAAACAGGATTTCACTATGCTAGTGCTTCTGTCAAGGTCTGGCGAAACGAGTGATAAAGTTGCATTCTTCAGGGTCTGTATATATCTAAATGGAATTGAAGATGAGTGGGACCTGTTAGATTCTAGCGCCTCTTTAGAACCCAGGAAAAGTCGAGGTTTCTAGCCGTCGTGTTAACCGCGATTGCCCCCTGGCTTCCGATCTCCGTCTCTCCTGTTTCTCAGTCTTTCGGGCAGGTCTGCCGGTTGCCACAGAAGTGCGAGGTCTGCAAGAAGCTTTCTTCGTCTACTCTGATTCGCACTGCCGTGTCATCTTCCTGCGAGACGTTGCTCTGTTCGCTGCCTCCTCTTTCTTCTGACCGCTCTGGTCCATCTTGCGAGCGGTTCAGTGTTCGCACGGAGATGAGAAATTCCTGCGAGAAACTAGCTTCTCTGTTCTGGGGATCGTCTCAGTGTCTTTAGATCTCATGCCGCATACTTAATGAGCCCCGGTGGAATCGGTTCGCTCTGGCAAAACAACAAAGTTACAACAAATGTTCAAGGGTTCTAATGTTATGAAAAGCTAAAAGTCCCTTTAATCATCCATCAAATCAGGGAAAATTCACTTGTCGAACTAGACGTACGTCACAGACGTCATGTGTCTGATCAAACTGTCCGGAATAGACTGCATGACGCTGGACTTTGGGCACAACGACCTCACCGAGGACCTGTCCTTACGCGCCGCCATCGCCAAAATCGACTTCTTTGGGCCAACCAGCATCGTCCCTGGGCAGCTGACAATCAATGGAGACGTGTCTGGTTTAGTTACGAATCTTTCTTTTTGTTACAGCGTCATGATAGACGGTCTACCGTAGGCGAAATGAACATTTTGCCCAAAATTGCGTTGATGAAGCTCCGCCACACGGTGGTGGAGGTGCAATGGTGTGGGGAATGATCAGTTACAACGGAAGGAGTCAATTGGTGCACATTGAAGGAGGTTTGAATGCGCAACGATACGTCAATGAAATTCTTCGACCCCATGTCCTTCCACTTTTAGCTGCCCAAAGGTCTGTGTTTCTACAGGACAACGCCAGACCCCATTATACACGGTTGACCACGCAGTTCCTGACTGCCAACAACATTCTCACCCTTCCCTGGCCATCCCTGTCTCCAGACATGAGTCCGATTGATCACCTGTGGGATGAGCTGCATAGACGTGTTTGACGCCGAGACGTTGCTCCAGCCAATCGTCGTGATCTGTTCCAGGCACTCCAGGAAGAGTGGGCAACCATCCCACAGGCCCACATCAGACGTCTGATCGCATCCATGCCCAGGAGATGCCAGTCGCTGATCGATGCAAGAGGCCACACACCATACTAACGGGAAAGCCCGTACGCCAAAAAACTCTCGTGGCCCTGATGCAAAACAACTGTCAATTGATTGGTTGAACCCTAAGGTATTCTTGTGTGCAATTTGAACATATAACTCATTAAATTTAAAAAGTTATTGAATGTCAAAATAATGGCTAATTGTGTGCCTTCAGTAGCTATGCGTTTCTTTTTTTTTGAACAGTATATATTGCTTATTTAGTAACTACTATTACCAAAAGAGCATTACAAACTATTTTTTACCTTAATATTAAAAAATCAAATAATTTATAACGTCATCTGCTCGCATTGTGAAATGTGTTATTGTTGTTTGCGTTCGCTCGACCATATCTCACTCTTACATGCTAGCCTTTCAATCAATACTCTTTAGCTCCCCAAGGAGCATAGGCCTTCAACAAACACATGCCAAGTCTTCCTGTCCTGTGCCATCCGCTCAAGTTTATTCCATGTTTTCCTCATCATTTTCACCTCTATACACAGTTCTCTTCTCCATGTGTTTTTTGGTCTACCTCTGCCTCTCTTTCCCTGTGGATTCCAGAACAAGGACTGCCTTGTAATACTATCAACAGGTTTCCTCAATGTGTGCCCTATTCTTTATTTGACTTGTACATATTTGTTGAAGTTTTTGTGGTAAAAAATTGTTTAAGGGATGGGGTAACTAGCCCCATGCCCAACCCTCCTTAGTCGCTTTTTACGACATGCATGGTAGGGTACAGTGTTACTATTCTTTGCTCCCCTTTGTTCATGCTAGCCTTTGCTGAGCGGTATGTAGGCTACGGTGTGTCATTTTTTACAGCTGACCTGCGATATCTGCGCATTTCGGCCCAACACACCGATTTCAGCATGAAATTGTTACGGGTTTGCTTTCCCTGCCATCTCACGCCCATATGTATGCTTTACCTCATGTCCATATAATGGTGCAGTGAAACGACTGCGCTAGTGCATTGTGAAATAAACATTATAGCGGAGCAGGCAACGAAGCTTATTTTTTCGTCCGTAATAAGTTTAATTGTAATCGAGTTAAGTTGTTGTAGATAACTAGCTATTTTGAATTACGATACAAGAGGACATAAAAAAAAACACACACACACACACACATGTGAGGAATTACTGTGATTTTATTTTCCACAGGCCCCATTCTTTTTCTCCCTGTAATTATGTCCTGTAATTATTTGAGTTTAGTCTTCTTCTCTTGGTAATTAATTGCGTTTTCCATGAGGGATGACTGTAGGGTTTAATTTTAAGATTTGCACCAGTTTTCTTTTCTCTAAATTAATTGCGATCACGTAGGCTTTTCTTTGTTAAAATAATCGCGGTCATTCTTATTGTAGTAGGCGCGTGAGTATTATTAGGCGGGGTGAAAATTTTCCGACGTTAATAACCCCTACCCAGTAAATCGATGGGTGGGTGTTGAACCTCTACCCAGGTCCGTAAAAACGGGCGCTTCAACGAATCAAAGTTAATTTTGCTCACGCCAACAGGTAACGTTATTTAACATGACTCAAGAAAGATGCGCGCGATCAGAATAAACATGAGTCAGGTATTATCTTTCGATATCATAGGCCGGGGTCAAGTTTATTAAATTCCGGCAAGATTATTGGTTCCAGAGGGACGCGACGCGATGACGTATGGCTTGGGCTCTAGCGTGGGTTTTCTTGAATAAATAACAGTAAATCTAGTAGCGCTCTCTTTTGTCTCCAGAAATATCAGCCGTGAAAACAACGTTGTTATCGATTGCTCTAAGTGAGATATTCGATAAATTGGGTATGTCCATATTTTAATTTAGCGTCGTACTTATAATTCGTTTTTAATAGATCTTAGCACGATTAAGTAAAGTTTTCTTCGGGAAGTTAATTTAAAGTTAATTTAACTTGAAGTGCCATCAATTGCTATCATATAGAAATATTAATAATGGTAAGTGGTGCATCTTACGTTTCTGTAAATAAGTAGCAGTGTCTATGATTTGTGTAAAGGATTTTTGAGATATTAACTGTGTACGGTTTAGCGCTAAGTTAAACTGGTGGTCGGTAATGTGTAGTTGTAAGTTGTGTAAATCGCACTTTAATTCTGATAATTTACATGTGTATATATACGCGAGCGTATTTGTGTATTTTATTTAATTGGGATTTAATATCTCCTAGGGGGATGGGGATATTATTGGGTTAATTATAAAAACTTCACGGTTCACTCTTTTATCAAAAGTAGGCCTAGGAATTTTAGCGCAGAGGAGTTCCCTCAGTGAATGAATTGTTTTGATGCCTGAGGCTAGTCTAACGTAACAAAAGATTAGGTGAGCCTGTGTCTGGGGGTTTTTCTACCAGACCGAGATTAAGTGGGAGCGGGAACGGAGATTGTAAATTTGTGACCCGGAGTTAGGAATTGTTGTTACGGGGGGAATGTAGATTTGTGTAGGGGAGCGGTATTTATTTACGGGAGTTATGTGTTAGAATTGAGTATATTTTTTATGTGTTGTATATCTGTTGTTATTATTTGTTTCACAGCATTTTCACTGTACAGTGGGAGAGTGTAATCTGTCCCTACGATTTACCAACGGCAAATTTTGGCATCTCAGGAGCCGAGAGCTCGAGATATCGCCAGAGGCGAAAGAAAATAAATACGTTCTCATGCAGTGAAGACATTCTTCAGCGGGAACAGGATTTTCCTTAAAATCCAGAGCTCCGAGCTCTTTTTATAACACACTCAATTAGGCGCGTTGCCTGGTGCTGTTGTAATTTTTTTTTCTTCACGACCATAATAATGTCGTTGTCCTAAAGTCTAAAGCAGTACAAGGTGAAAAATTCCACAACAAAACTTTTCTGAAGGCTAGACGAGTCAGTTAGTAATGAACGCGTAAAATGACGCAAACAAGGGTAAGCTTAGACGTCGAGAGTTTGCCATTATGAGTCATTAGTTGGCGCTTTTCGTAAACCCCCCTTCTCTGATGCATTGTGGCAGGCGAAATATTGAGTAGTGAATGTAATACGGCTGAATTCGAGAGAAATGCAGAGTGTGTGAAGAGTGGAAGATAGTCGTCCGGCCACATAGTATAATCAACGGACGTCTCTAATTATTTCGAGCAGTTAAATCTCTCGGACTCCACTGACAGCAAACTCTCACTTCACAATCTCACGCTTGTGCTACTTAAGACGAAAAAAGGCAGTCTATTTAATCTTCTCCACAAGCTTATGTACTAAATATAGATCTCTCAGACTTGAAGTCATCATGTGCCTGTGGTAAAATTAATTAGCCATGTTGGAGTCGTGGCCCAAGACTCGGTTAGGACTTCGAATAGACCTTTATTTTACGTTGAACCCCACCATGTATGTTATATATTCATAGCACACGAGTTTCATTCGTTATTACCAAGGCTTACCAACCAAAAAGCTTATTATAATTTACTTTATGAGTGAGTAAGACTTCCATGACTACAGGTAATATGACACAAAAAATCCAGATTATACAGACAGGGGGGGGGGGGGGTGGGGGGGGGGGTGGGTGTGTGGGGGGGGTGTGTGGGGGGGGGGGGGGGGGGGGGGGGTGGTGGGGGGGGGGGGGGGGGGGGGGGGGGGGTGGGGGGTGGGGGGGTGGGGTGGGGGTGGTGTGGGGGGGGGTGGGGGTGGGGGGGTGGGGGGGGGGGGGGGGGGGTGGTTGGGGGGGGGGGAGGTTGGTGGGTGGGGGTTGGTGGGGGGGTGGGTGGTGTGGGGGTTGGGGGGCGTGGGTTGTGGGGGGGTGGGGGGGGGGGGTGTTGGGGGGGGGGGGGGGGGGATTGGGGGGGGTGGGTGGGGTGGGGTTTGGGGTTGTGGGGTTGTGTGGTGGGGGGGTTTTGGTGTGGTGTGGGGGGTATTGGGGGGGTGGTTGGGTGGGGGGTGGGTGTGGGGACTTGGGTGGGTGGTTGGGAAAGGGGGGGGGGGGGTGGTGGGGGGTGGGGTGGGGTTGTTGGGGGGGGGGGAATGGGGTGGTGTGGGGGGGGGGGGGGGGGGGGGGGGGGGGGGGGGTTGTGGGGGGGGGGGGTGTGGGGGGTGGTGGGGTTGTTGTTTTTTTTGGGTTGGTGGGGGGTGGGGTGGGGTGGGGGGTTGGGGTGGGTGGGGGTGGTTGGTTGGGTTGGGGGGGTGAAAGTGGTTGGTGGTTTGTTGGTGTGGGTGGGGGTTGGGGGGGGGGGTGGGTGGTTGGGGGTGGGGGTGGTTGGGGGGAAATGGGGGGGGGGGGGGGTTGGGTTGGGTGGTTGGGGTTTAGGTGGTTGGGTGTGGTGGGTTGTGGTGGGGTGTGTGGGGGGGGGGGTGATTTCGTTGACCTAGGGGGGGTGGGGTCTGGGGGGGGGGGGGTGTTGGGTGGGGGGGGGGTGTTGGGGGGGGGGGGTGGGGGGGGTTGGGGGGGGTTGGTGTGGGGTTTCGGTGGTGGGTGGGGGTGGGGG